>VCRD01000206.1:159943-175227 GCA_006783055.1 Trinorchestia longiramus | reverse complement strand
AGGTTAACTTGATCATATACTTCATACATTACTAGAATACATTAAAATGAGACCTGCATCTTGTTGGGGAATTGGTAGAATTTCAAAGTTTCATGCTTGAGATGATGAAAAGCCTTTCGTCGTCTGCATAATTTTGGGAACTAGCGTTCATCTGAGGTGACTTCATTTATCGCTAGTGTTCATCTGAGGTGACTTCATTTATCGCTAGTGTTCATCTGAGGTGACTTCATTTATCGCTAGTGTTCATCTGAGGTGACTTCATTTATCGCTAGTGTTCATCTGAGGTGACTTCATTTATCGCTAGTGTTCATCTGAGGTGACTTCATTGATCGCTAGTGGAATCTCGGCGCAGATGACAACCGACAAATCAAAGCTTCCGCCTTCAAATAATATAGTACTTGAATTAAAACCTAACTGAATTTTACCTTAAAGATCGCTCTTATTGAGCGAAAAATAGTGTTGAAGCTACGACATTACACCATCTGAAGGCCTACATTTGCAACATCTTTACGCATTAAAGCACTTCACAATCTAACCACCCAACGCTACAGACCGTAAAGTATTCATGACGCGCCAAGGAGGTGTACGTGTGAGTCCTCTTATCATGCATCACCGTTATCTGTGTGTCCCTGTTACACAGCGACGCGTAATTGCTGGTGTGCGTACATTCTCACACTTGCCCTCGTCACTCGTGTCCAGCCAAGCAGGATGCTGTGCTTGTTTCTCTCCTACACAAAACAGTACACTGTACTCATCACGGGACAAGTCTTTTGTCATCCAACTCCTCACTGCGTGCATCACATACGCGCTGTCGTATTTAAGAACGCATGATTGAGGAGCTGAGTTCGTCATATCTCGTCCACTTTTGTTTATGAACAGCACACATAATTTTTTTTTGTCTTGTGACGTTAGAGGTCTTCATCTGAACGCGGTCCTGCTCTTGTTTCAAGTGTGGAATTGTTACTTGTGTTGCGTACCTCTTTCGGGAGATAAAACTTGGAGTGTCCGATAAGATGTTCACTTCCTATTTGCGAGGTGAATTATACGAACTAAGACATGTGAAATCTCTATGTATTCCATATTATAGTATGTTCCTTACATGCCATGCACATTTTGTAGACTTTGTGCTGTGATATCTCGAAATTATGAAGAGTAAATCTAGTTATGTCACTTGTGTCTTAAACTTTAGGTTGGGTAAAAATCTGCCCCTCGCGTTAGCTTGGCTTGGTTTGTTCTTGTTCATTGGACCATTCTTCCCCTTGCCATTAATAGAGCGAGAGTACACTCATTGTGTGTGCTGCAGGTGCTGTCCATTCATTTACTACGAACAATTTGTATCTGAACTCTGTCAGCTCATGTGGCACCGTCAGTCATTGATGCAACTGAAAAAATAATCTTCTGTATATGTACATATGTTAAGAAAAAATGTATTTATAATTTACTGCCATAGATGTATTTTTAAGGCATCTTTACTAATATTGTTACCAAAAACCTACTTTTTTATAAGAACGTAATGATCCTTTAGGTCAAAATAAATTTGGATTATAGATTGATGTTCAAGAGGAAACTAAACTCCAGTATTTTATCAGTTCTCGTCTGATTTATATCACGAACGTAAGTGAAATGGCAGCTAATGTTTCTTCGTTGATGTTAGTTACGGCATGACTGGTAGAGCTGTAGTAACATGTACATGATGCAAGTGTTGGTAGTACATTACTATGGAGCCATGACAAGTAGCGTTTGTGTCATAGTATAATATTAATGTTGTTATAAGGGTTCCTCTGTCACCATTCTAAGCACTTTCCAGAATATTGCGTCAGGGCATACATGGAGTTGGGGCTGGGAAATTGAGAGCTTTCTTGTCTGAACGAATTTTTCCGCTGTCAACCACTTTCCTAATTTGGACTACAGTAAAATGTCTTCTTAGTACGTACTCTCCATTTATATTAAGAGTATGACACGATGTTTTAAAAACTTCACTGCGTTTGGCTACCAATTTACTTTTAAAAATAGCAAGTGACTGTATCAGCATCTCGATTTTTTATGACCCTATTTTATGTGCCTAATTTTTTAAGGAATCATGGTAATTTATTAGCCTAAATTTCGACATTGTCGGTGATTTCGGTGGCTGCTGTTCATGTTCTGATGAACTGAAGTAGGCGTTACCTCAGCAAAACTATTCAGAGTAAATTTCAATTTATACATCATGGTTGAGTTTCTGAAATTCATATTCCGTTTGTTCGATGTATGCTATATTCACTTCTGTAATAAAAGAAGAAATATTTGAAATTTTTTAAATGACATGAAATACATCGACAAGCGAATAACTTGAACTAAAATCAGTTAATAATTACATTCACACACCACGTACTCGTATGTACGTACGTCTTTATCTGACTCAGCGTAATGATGAAAGTGGCAGGATAATTGCAGTGTCCGTTTAATTTTATCAGTTATGGGAGCACCAGCTTTATAGGCAATTTTCAGTAACTTCCGTTATTCAACCATACAGATCTACAACCAAAATTAATTGCTTTGCACGGGATCCTCTTCATTCACGCTATTTTTTTTGTTGGATTCAAGTTTGCCAACTTTTTCAGAGCAGTGGATACTAATTTGAACTACATAACTGATACCACTGATTAACGACCTGTAGATATCTGGCATCATGTTTATATTTTTACTGCAGTTCTTTATTAGGATTTGAAATCTGTTTTGCTCTCACGTCAAGCTTTGATGATGTCGCACCTTAAATTAAGGACGTATATTCTTTTTCGATGTTATTTTTATGTGAATTATACCTTCAAATAGAGCTTACTATGTAAAATATAAGTTTGTCATATGATGCATTTGCACAGTATTTTTACCTATAGTCATGTTCTACAGTACTCCATGTAACAATAGGTGATTGGAAGAAATATCTGTTTGTTTGTTATATGCTTGATATAATGTTAAGCATAAACAAATGGTTGATGCCGTACATCTCAGAAACTAAGGGTGCTAGAGACAAATGAATTATCTAGTTTATACAAGCATGTTTCAATTATCATAGAACGTGTGTTAGATACAAGGTACAGTATATGTCGAAAATGTTTTTTTATCGGTCTAATAGGCTTTTGTGGATTGTGTTTCGATTATTATATAGAACAATAGAACAGTAAAAACCCTGTGTAGACTAGAGGAATATTTTCAGGATAACAACCGTTTTCTTTCAGAGTTCACATTAACTCAGCCATTCGATTTTGGAATAATCATAAGGTTGTCATATCAGTAATTAACATGCGTGTGCTGCCCCTTTATTTGCGTAACAAGGTATAAATGCCAGTGCATCAAAGTGAGTCATGAATCGTTTGAACATGTTCGGTTTATTGGGCCATTTTCCTGTCAGTATTTGTTAATTAATTTATCGTGAGTGCCATTATCAAATAATTTTTGCGTCGCATGAAGCTTAGAAAGACTTGCATGAGTGTGAGACCCAGGCTCGCTGTCTTTGTCTCACCTAGGGTCTGTTGTATGCAAAACCCGAGTGTAGGAATCCAGCTGCTGTCTGTTACAGGAGAGTTGTGAGCTGCTGTAGTGTGCAGTAACTGTGAGCAAATTGGCCGCGGAAACCTTCAAATGATTTTTTTTAGAAAATGGACGAATTCAGAACAATAGGTCATAAAGCGCTGGTTTCTATTTATTTACGTTGATTGTTCTACTATTGTTTATTACTACTCTATCGCAACAACAATGGCTCGATTGTTTATATTGTGATGGTAAAATGGGGAAAAAATTGTTGATTTCAGTAAAGTTCGACCGCTAATAACAAAAGCTGAATAATATTTTTCAAGCGATGGGTAAGCAGCATATCTCGTACTCTGTCAAAAAATTGTGGCTTGTCAGCAGCCCGAAATCATAACCCTGCCTCCATTTGTTTCTTTATGGTATTCTCCTATTTGTAGGTAGAATTGTTTTTTTCTGTAAAGCTGTGTTACTCTAATTATTGTAAATGATTAATATTGGGTGCCGTCTTAGGGCGTAGTTTGTCCAAATAATTACTTTTTCGTTAAAATTCGCTCGCGTATCTGAAAGCTACGATTGATTAAGGTTTAATTTGTAGCTCAATCTCAGCCTTGATGTTGCGACTGTCTCGTGTATGAGGCGAGTCTTTCGTTACACTTTTGCGTTGCAGTTGATGTCTTGCAAGTGATGTTTTTATTAATTAACAGATTTTTTTGCCCTAAATCCTTCTTAGTGGTTCCAGAATCCTTTCAAAGAATTCTCTCTTGTTTACGGCCAACAGTTATGCCGCTTACACTCACGATGAAAGCGGTTTGCTCTTTAATTTGAACTTATAAGAAAGCTTGCTGCAGCTTTTGCCTGCTTCGTACTCCTGAGGAATATTTTTCCAAGCTTGAAGAGAATGTGCTCTACCTTCAACATGATGATTGTCTTAAGAAATGATACTTTCAGAGAAGTGTTTGCTTGTAACCCGGGCACCACCTCACCAGGACTGAAGCTCGTGCTCGAACATCAAGAACAACTTAGAAGTGTCTTTCATCATAGAATATTTGCTCATCATGTTGGTAAATTGAAAAATATAGTTTCATTATTTCCAAAATCTTTTACCGACGTTTGCTTTACTTATGTTTAAACTGTTCAAAATTCACAAAGAGCATGCCAGGTTGCACTACTTTTTGAATAGTTTTGCAAAACTAACTCTATACGAGTAACCAAATTTTCTTATTGTTTTGTTCTTTCATTGTGTTAATAATGTTCATTTGTCGCACTGTATTCATCTCATTTTTTGGAATACTCCAGGATTCTTGTATCTCATTTTTAGCAACAATAACACTTGTCATTTCATGAACCAGTTCACGGATGACGTCGTTCTGAGCAGTGAGATTTTACGCACCGCGCCTCTAGTTCTTAAGTTCAAGTAGCGAGAACAAATCAAGGCAATTTGGGCTGGTCGTAAAAAGTAATAGCTCATGTCGAGATTTTGATACAATTCATCATATTGCCACGTTTGAAGTTACTCGTTCGCATTTTTGTAACTTTATATCACTGTAAACATAGACAACCTTATTTATGTGTTGCATCTTATTGTTAGCTCAGTTTTAACATCGCCAACTTTTATTTCATTATTAATTTTTACTTATTTCTTTGCTGTAACGTTGTTGATACGTAATTTATTGTCATGTTGAATATTTTCGTTTTTGTATTTTCTAAAGCCTATTTTAATGTATTAATATAATTAAGAGGAACGTAATTTTAAAACTCTTCATTTTTTAAAACATAAGTGTGTAAAAGGACAAACATGTGTTCCTATGTTTGTTATTTCTGAAACTGTTGGAAATTGTATTTGCTGACTGAAGAATGCGGATTGCAACCTCTCAATGGACTCCTCTTTTCACTGCCAAACTTCGGATTTAAATCTGATGTCCAGTAAGCGTACACTCAAAATACAAACGGTAATTTATTTTGGAAGACAGCGGATGCTTTCCAACTGGATCTCTGCTTTCAGAGCACAATGTGTATGTGGAAACTACTGATGTGACCTAGAAACTTCATCTGATCATCAACGAGACTCGTACTTTCTGCAGTGTTGACTGTGAGGCTGCGGCGTTGCATCTGTGTACTTGTGCGTCGAGTTAGCGTCGGAAAAAACGAAGACAAAAAACTTCATTAGTTCGTGCATCATTCACTGAACAATGATGGACTTAACAACTAACAGTCGCATTCTCATTCGTTGTAGTGAAGGAAATCAGGCAGTCATTCAGTGCAGGATCATGCAAGTGAGGTTACTGGAACAGCTTCCATGAAAAGTCCACCAACGTGCATGAACTTTTTTCGTGACGGTAGATTGGCAGTCCACACGTTGTGTTATTGTTTTCCGCTCTGAAATGAAATGAACACAAATTTGCTGGAAAGGGAAAGTTCTGTGAGCGTGTAAAGTGTGCCAACGCAAGCGCTGCGATAGACCCGCTTTCTATATCACTGGCAGCCTCCGAAACCCTCTGTCTCATCAAATATATAATTGTAAAAATACAAATTAGAAACTAAAGCGTACTCATATCGGTGCTGCGTTTATTATGCCAAGACATGAGGACCTGGTGCAGCCAATTGAAGTTTAATTTGTTACTTTTTATTTTTACAAATTTAATTAAGATACTATTGCTTGGTACAAATACTTCATGGGCAAGAATTACTGGACAAAAGGACTCTAAAGACAGCACTGTCTTAGATACAATATTTTATTTTCAGAAATTCGTGCATGAACATTTAACAATGATGATGACTTCCTTGTGCTGGCCTCCCTTCACGCCTCATTCGCTTTCAAGTGATGAAATATAGTCCTGCAAGTATTTTTTCTTTATCGGGCGTTTGAGTGCAATAGATGAGTGAATGTTGATGTTCAATCTAAGCCAAAACATGAGCCAGAAGTAGTTCAGAATTTATTAGACGTCCAGAATTTTGTCTTCCTACCAAGAGAACTAGTGGCATCGTCCAAGCTACGCTCCCATTGACATGAGGTTGACATTGACATGAAAAGCAAAAACTTGTCATTTCTGTCCGACTTGGCATGAGATAAAACATCAGTTCACTGCAGTCAGTATTGAGTCTCAAGACTATTGAGGAACGCGTAATGCAATCAGAAGTTCATATTTTTTGTCACCTTTAATAGGAAAACACTAACTCTTAATTATCATTCCAAGGTAAAACGGGGTCACCATGACAACGAAAGCGTTTCACGTGTCATAAATTAATTTTTCTTTGTAATAATCAAACTCTGTGTCTGTAATAGCTCAAAATAACGCTGCAGTAGAATAGGTTTTAGCTAGAGTTAGCAGCAGAGACTGCGTGTTGAGACGTAAGGTTGTTTCCACGACTGAATCTAACATCGTCACCAGCGATCGCTACACAGCGCAGCTCTCCATCTGTAATGGTCAGTAGTGTTCTGATGTAATTCAAATATTAGTATTCCAGTGTTCATAAACTCTTTCTAGACAGTTTTGAATACTATGATCTATAATATAGACCTACATTTCTCATATTGTATGCTTTGGGACTTCTCAATAAAGAGTTATCTTTATGTTCATGCATAACCAGCGTGAACCGTTAAGTTAAGTATTAGTCTACACCGTCATTGGTCGGTTATTTTCTATGATTTATTATAAAACCACACACGTTACAGCGCATGTGAACACAGGCTAACCGATCGACTGGAACTTATTTACTGCCATCACTTTTCGTCATAGCTTCAGTGCAATGGCGAAGTAGGTTCTTGCGCAAGAATGTTTTTGAAGTTTCCTTAGATTTGTGTACGTAAACGAGTGATATTTACTTATACATGTGCAAAATTTCCTGGTCGTGAAAGTCCTAATTTCAAATTCTCTAATAGGTGTACAAAGTAGAATAAGCTTTTACCTAACTTTATTCCGAAACTCTTGAAATGGTGCGCGTCAGTATTTTTTACATTGCGTTTGAACAACAATAATCCATTTGTACCTTTACTGTGGTTACCATTTTATCTTTGAGTCTATTTCAGTCCAACTCAAAACTTGCATTTGTGAGTTTATGTTGTTTGGCCTGCATCGTGACCAGGCGAGTCCTCCACAGCGGACCAGCGTTCCGGGTGGGCAACCGCGGCGTCACCGTCGCCTGGTGCGCGCGCATGCGCAGCGCTGCGTCTCAGAGCTTCCTTGCGCTCCTGTTGCTTTGTTTGTGTTCTCTTATTTTGTGGCTGCTAGGCGAGCCCAAATCATGAGTTCTACTCGGGCGCTTTTGTCAGCCAGGTGCATTCAGGAACAGGTCGTCGCCCTGCAATTGTACTTCGTATATGACGGACTGGTTTAAGATATCAGGCTTCGAATAAAACGAACAGCCAGAGCATGAAGTGCTTCTAAATTCAGAAATGAAGGAACCGTATTTCGTAAAAGTATACATTTAAACAAAACTATAATACATCTCCATGTTTATAGACATGAAATTGTTAAGATATTTGTCCTGTCTCATAAGTCTCAGTTTCGAGTGCTTTGGTTTTGCCGTCATCATATTTGTCTCGATGTCATGTGTCTATGAGGGTATTACTCGTTACATGCCTGTATTCATTTCTCTAAACCAAAGTACGTATTAGAATTGAAAATTCTCTCTGCCCATGTGAATTATTTTCTTCTCCGTCTTATTTGTGTCACTGTTACTTTTAGACCTGTAGTCCTCGGCCAATTGTGCATTCGTTATTGCACCGCTAAAAAACTGTATTGTTGAGTACAACGCTACTGCAGTCAAGTGTTGCACATGGATTGTAAGTCAAATCGTGGAATGTGAGAAGAAACAGGTTATACTTCTATTATTACTTAACGAAACTCATGCAAAGCTTGGCTCTTAGGGATAGGGATCCTTTATTTTTTCCATATAGTATACATATTTTTTGTATCTGCTTTTATGTTTGCAGTTACACTTGTTTGGCATATCGCTCAAGTTGTAGACGTTCTGTATACTTGTAATACAAAATTGAAACCCTCAGTGATAAAGACACATCGGCAGTCTGGGTTTCCGATGCGTAACCTCGAGATCCGGCCTTAATAACGGCATTGCGTTCACACGTTCATGCTGTGACTTCCTGGACTCCTTCCAGGCTGGTGAGTTGCGTGACAGACGAGAGACGGCGACTGAGGGACGACAAAATGTATATCGAGTGAAGTGTAGTTTATGGCCAACAAAGTAATATCGAAGTGTAAATTTGGTATAATATTAAGAAGAAACGTTCATAATTGGCAAGATCGTACCGTGAACTGATTGACTCTGTTCTTTATTCATTAGGTTATAGGTCTATTAGATTAGAAGTGTAATGCATTCATAGTGTCAGACTAGTAGAGCTAATTTCGAAAATGTTTCACATAGTTTTTGTATCAGTCCAGATGCAATGTGATGACTTCCAAACTGACTCGACATGTAAACTTTTGGTAATTTTTGGTGGCATCGTTTTGCCTAACGTCAAAAATAACTGGAAAATATCTCCTGACACACTCCCCTTCTGACGAGAGCGGATAGGACGGAGAGTTGGATCATCCACAAAGCCTAAGTATATTTTGATTTACCTAGCACTTCTAGCTACGGTTACGACTGCTATTGAGGTACTTTCATAGCTGCCTTTCAATTACAGTCTTAGCGACTGTACTGCATAATTTCAGAGTCGTTACTCGTTGTTTTCTCAGTTGAATGAATGTCAGTTACTTATAAAGTTGACAGCGGGTAAATTTCGTAACCAGCGGGACACGTATTAGGTAGCCAATAAGAGTGATGTTACTCGGCGACAGTACAGTTAAAATAAAACGATCTCCATGAATATATATTTCACCTAAAGTTTAGTTGAATGCCTTGCATTTTCATCATTCCTTCGTTTTGCATGAGAGAGACCGACTTATCATGTGACGAGTCTAATGCATGAGTATTGTTTGAAATTATGCGTATTTTCTTCATTCTTCAATTTTTGTCTTAAATGTTGTATGTTCATAGCTACTATTTTAGAATCACTGGTGCCTAACCCAAATAAAATATAATCAGCTCCTCTGTACTGTACCATTATTTTTCCATGAGTAACGTCAAAGAAAACGACTATTGAACTCTGTATCTTTCTCACATAAAGTTGATAGTGACGATTGAAAAAATCTCAAAAAGCATTTAATTAGGAATAGCTTTGAACAGTGCCAGCTAGCAACAAGGAATCTGAAACAAGTGACGGAGAAATTTTTTTATTGAATATGTAACAACTTTGAGATGCTTGTTGAAAGTAAAACTATTCTGTTCAAAAATAAAAAATACGTTGAATTATCAATTAGTTTGGAGGGTATGGAAGGGTGTAAAATTTATAGATTTTAACTTGTGATGAAAATAATGTCACAATCTCTTTCTTAAATTATTACTGCGTTGTGCTCTTCTGAACCAGCGAATGTAGTATGAATATTGTCCGGTCAGAAAGTCATGGACCGTGAGCTGATTTAGGCGCGTCTTAATTGCATGTTGACGCGCCAGTTCCGCACGACTTTTCTATACGAGTTTGGTGATGGTTCGTTGAGGGCAACTTTAATGGCCTGAGCGAGCACTCATCAGTTAGTTTTGCACTCATCAAACAGTTGTTCGAAAACTTTTAGGTGTAATTCAAGCATCGTTATTATAATCTATGTACTATGTAGAGCTGAGCGATAAATATTCGTTTTTTAGTTATGCAACGTCTAGTGAAAGAATGTACGTACAAGCAGTAGATTAGCGTTATGTAATTACACCCTTTCCGGGAGAAACAAACTTTTATGGAATTTTAGGACTTTGCGTTAAATTAATTTGCGGCCACACTTTTCGATGGGGAACGGTTGCTTCAATACTTCAAAGTTCATAGGTGGCAACTGGGTGAAAGAAATATATTTTTTATCGTTAGACATCACTTTCTATTTGAAACTTTATGCCTGTGCCAAGTGCCTCGGAACTATAGACTGTTACCTGACCGCGAACTTCCACTATAGTTTACGGAACGAGCGGATGTACGAATCAACCTGAGGAGTTTTGATTCGTATGAAGGGTCACGAGTCATGCGTGCTTCTCAGGATGAGCACCAGTTCACACTAGTAAGAATTCAGTATCAAGTGGAAATATTTTCAAAGTTCACTTACGTTGTTTTCTGATAGGAGAGCGAAAAGTCGTACTGAATTGTATTGTCACGGAGATGCATCTGTGTGCACCTACACTGAAGATATATATAAAGCCATCAGCTGGGGTCTTAGCATCTGTTGCAAAAATATGACGAGAAGTGTGAAGAGGTTAGTCATATACTGTATAGTGATGAGCAGTCTTTAATAAATGGACATTTGTTAAGAACACTGCTCCTGGGTTGCCGCTATGAAACTTTCAGCGTAACGCTACTTGAAAAGAAGGATATGCAGACGGTCAGGCTGGCAAGTGAGTATAGCAAGTCATTGGTTCCAACCATGCATTTCAAACCTCGTAGCCTCACAGTTTTATACTGTTTTCTATGAAGAATTGTGCAAAAAATTGTTATTTTAGTTACTAATCATTAGTTTGGCTTTGAGCTCAGTTAATTTCTGGCTGTATTAAACAAAATGTGATCACTATAATGCAGCGTGTATTCTAGTATCAGCCTTAATAAATGGTTTTGTAAAGTCGACCAGAAGTGCATTGTGCTCATATCGGAACTGTGATGAGACAGTGTCTAAACAGTTCTCTGCATAATGTTCTGTACTCAATACGTGGAGCTTTTCTAGTTGATGCAAAGGCTTGTGTCGGTTCAACGAAAGATTACCGTCAGTATTACGTCTATGATCAACTATTTCTATCTGGAAGATACTGGCATTAACATCTTTCTTCTCATAAGCTAATACACTGTACAGTAGGCATTGTGTGCATTCATCTGATTTATAGGTGAAATATGATCTTTCTAATGGTGTAGTTCCTTTGTTTTAAATTTACGACCACACTCAAATTGGTGCGTTTGATATCCTAATACGACCAGCCAGTTTAAAGAACGAAGATAATTATCTTATGTTCGTTCTATTTGATATTGAATTCATTAATAGCCTCATACGAGTATTGAAAATCTTCCACTCTCTGTATTGTTCATTTGTCGTAGTTTAGTTTGTGCATTTACCCATGTGTGCTGTTTGATTGCAACTTCAGGAATGGAGGAAATATTACTGGAACTGTAAACCAGATCAGTCTGCTGCAAACCTGGTCTGTCTGCTGTAAACCAGGTCTGTCTGCTGTAAACCAGGTCTGTCTGCTATAAACCAGGTCTGTCTGCTGTAAACCACGTCTGTCTGCTGTAAACCAGATCAGTCTGCTGTAAACCAGGTCTGTCTGCTGCAAACCAGGTCTGTCTGCTGCAAACCAGGTCTGTCTGCTGCAAACCAGGTCTGTCTGCTGCAAACCAGGTCTGTCTGCTGCAAACCAGGTCTGTCTGCTGCAAACCAGGTCTGTCTGCTGCAAACCAGGTCTGCCTGCCGACCATCCATGCGAGCGTCACTCGTGTGTGAGGATTGCTACTTATCACGCGTTGCAATCATCATTTATTTCCCTTATTATTTCATTATTAGGATTTGCTTCAATGCTTTGAGATCAAATTATCAAAATTTTAAATACACCGTCTTGTTTGCATTATTTTTTACTTATTATAAATGCACGGTTTTTATAATACGAACAATTATGTTCAGGTCTCAATTTACGAGAACATAAGTTAATTTGGGGTTATTTCATTTCAAGGGTTCTCACTTGTGAACACATTTAAATTTCATTCAACAATCGAATTATTTTATTCTTTTAGATAAGAGTTATCGGATTTCACTAGATTGATTTCTTAGAAATATGTGGTTCGAGCCCGTCTACGTGTTGCATAAGAATTAACTTTCACTCAGTTTTGTTCATAAATGTTTACGAAATAATTTTTATATGAAATGAAGTGTGTATTAACATAGATATTCATGACCACGATACTTAGACATATTTTAGCATGCTATTGGTATGTACAATAATAGCATTTATGGAACCGTTCGAAAAAATCAGGCTTTCTTGTTTTCGGTTGCTCACTTCGGCGTCACCGGAACAGATGAGTAGCGAGTGCAGTTCGTGACGCCCTTCATTTCACGGCACATGCACGGCGCCGGTGACGCGCGTCAGATACCGTGCACGTGATCACGCGCCAGATGCCGTGCACGTGATCACGCGCCAGATGCCGTGCACGTGATCACGTAGGCGGTGAGCGAGTCCTCGTCTCATGATCCACGTGCAGCTCATCTCTCTCCTTCTTCTGTTGCTACTTGCATTGAGAAACAAGTTCCGGACTCCGCTACAACCAACGCGCAGATTAAGACAACGAGGCTCAAGTTGGTTATTTTGGATGACGATGTGTTGCAGAGCTAAAGAGTAAATATTACTAAGTTCCTTGCAGAACCATTAATGTTAGTGATGGAATCGCTTACACAGCTATAAGAATTACTGATGGAGTCCTTTGCAATGTAATGAACATTATTAATGTAGCCCCTTGAAGAGCTAAGAATAATACTGATCCCGTGATTTGAAGAGGAAGAGTGATGTTGATTGAGTGTTCGACCTCCATGCTTTTGGTTCTTGTCATTTCTTCTAACTTTTCTAACAGACTATCCACGCATTCATTTTCTGTGACCAATAGGTATGTGTTGAGTTCAACTTGAAAGTTTGTTAGCTTTCCTATTCTTCCTTTTCTCATTTTATGACATGCGACGGCTGCCGATGCGTGAGCGCGTGACCTACTGCATGAGATCCATTACTTTTCTTAACAGTTTTTATTTCTACTAACTCATTTTTTCTTAAATCTTGACGAGTCTTTACTGTCGTCTCCGATAGTAGAGTGTTGTATGTAATGTTACGTAAATTGTTTTGAAGATAGACTTGACGGCTGCACTCTGCAGCCCTCGTCGTTAGAAACTGATACTCTAGAGTTGAGTATCTCTATTGTGCGACACGCTGTACGTGTTACTTTGAGTCGAGATAAGTTCGTCATTAAGGTAATTATGATTCATCAGTATACTGCTCTTCAACGTTTAGCTTCTGGCTTATGATCGAAGTTTATATTTGGCATATACCATCCGACTTATGACCTGATTGTCATACGACCACTCGTCCTTACGTTGGGGCTCTGAGTACTGTGTGGAAAAGGAATAATGATTGAACATATTCTAGTACTGTGTCGATATTTACAAAGGATCTGGTGTTATACTCTAAGATATTACGTCTATAACTTTTTGAAGCTAAACTTATGACTGACTGGTCCTAAGTCGAATGGTAGGTGCGTTTGAAAGTGTAAGGCCTGTTTCATAGCTATTATTCTGCAAAAAACTGTAGACTTGCGTCTCAAACATCAGTCCTTAGTGACAGATCATGCATTACCTGGCTAACGACATATCAGTCCATAGACGTTATAATTATTCTCCTCTCTAATTCACCATCATGCCAACACTGCATCACGACAGTATCATGCTTGTGGTCGGTTCACAACATTAAAAAGATTCATACAAAGTGTTAGGATTATTATCGTTCAAGATCTAACGTTCTTATCCCATAGTTCCACTGAAATCCTGTACGCATATCAATGTGGTATTTCTTTGCTTCGGTTACTCTACGTAATCAAGGTTTGAATAAAATTTCTCACTTCATGTACGACACAGTTTTGACGGAGAGATTGATGTTCGAGTAAACCTACGATTAAATTATTTTTTACTAGCTCCTCCTTTCATTTGATATGATTAACTTGGATCTTTGTCATGCACAATTTTCCTGTACTGCAAAACACTGTTGAAATGGTTAGCCTTTGAGAAGGGTCATATTAATTACTGCTGTTGCATTAACTATTTGAAGCAAGTTGTATAATGCAACTTAACCAAGAAAACACAACTTTACTGCTGATCCCGCCTTTATCTACAGAGGGATTTGACGTTTTCCGACGACTTTATGCTATGTATCATTCAAGAAAGTTTTACCATTTTTAAGAATTATGGAGATTTTCCACGCTATCAGTGAGAACGAGCCATTGATATGTTTACCATTTATTCAATATTGAGAAGCATAATTTTTTACGTTACAAAAATCTTTGTTTCCTTGGAGCCTCACTTATTAGTATAAAAGTTGGAACTGCCTTAAGTAGTATTTAAAAGGAAATATGGGTATAAGTATGGAAATTATATTAATATATAGGGCAAAAACCCTTTTCCTAATTATGAAGCATTGTCAAGACTTTACTTTTATTTCAAATGTACAAAATAACTCCCAGAAAATTACTTCCTGGTCATCGAATTAAATAAAACAGAGCGAGCCAGAAACGAAAGCGTAACTAGATCTCTAGGTATTTTTGTCGGAATTTGTTTTCTGAAGGCGTGCAGCAATGACAGTTTTTACTGTGTTTTCTGAAGATTCACCTGGACGAGTTTAGCTTCTGTACGATTCCTATTCTTTTCCAAAAGTCGCTTGAGCTTGCAACGCTAGGACGTGTCTTCCGAGCGGAGGTGAGTCATGCAAGGAGAACTACAGCGACGCTCCACCGGACGTAGTTGTTCGTTGCCAACGCTGGCGTTTCCGCTCAATTTCAGAATTGGTCAACTCGTCTTAACGGTGGCACCTTGGACCACTACACCAGCTCCTGTATGTCTCTGTACTGCTCGGCGTGTTGAGGCGAACCGCTGTGCTGCGTTACTGCATCGCGTTACTGCATCGCGTTACTGAACCGCGATACTGCATCGCGTTGCTGCATCGCGTTGCTG
>VCRD01000206.1:140128-159865 GCA_006783055.1 Trinorchestia longiramus | reverse complement strand
CACCGCGTTACTGCATCGCGTTACTGAACCGCGTTACTGCATCGCGTTACTGAACCGCGTTACTGCATCGCGTTACTGCATCGCGTTACTGAACCGCGTTACTGAACCGCACACCAACTTGCTTGCTTTGAAACGCTGTTGATATTAACATATTAATCCTCATGCCTTAATAAATTGCTGCAGAGTTTCACGCACCAACCGTCTAGTTTTTATATACTTCTGTTGAGTATCTCTCACGGACACATGTACCTAACTGCGTCACTGACGAGCACCATACAGATTGCATGTCTTTATACATCAATGACGAGCACCATTTACGATACAGCCGCTTACGAATTTAAATTACAAAATGTTATCCCTATATCTAAAATACGAGCCTTTTTTCCTCATTTCAGAAAAATTTTACCTGACCCGTTCTGGTCGAAAAATTGTAGCCTAATTCTGGCTCGCGGAGCTCCAAACTTTTCTGGACGATCGCGCCACAAACGCGGCTGCGGTGTAGTGATCCATTGCGGTTGCCCGCAATGGAAGCTGGGAGCTGAAGAGGAATTACCAGGCTCTGAAGAGTAGATCAGCGTCTCGGGAGTCGGGAGTAAAGCCTCAGATAAAACTCTGCTTGTAGTACACGCTGCAAGACTGGTTACCACGCATACTTTCGTTCTTCCATTTTCGCCATTTGTACAGCCCCAAACATGAGACCTCTTTGTTTATTTGTAACATTTTTGGATTGTTATCTCAGTGTCTGGCTGCGTAGATCTGCGAAATTTAGAGTCCCATTATATTTTGATTGAAATCGTATGAATGATACCGTTCCCTCCTATTCCTTCGTGCAATGTTCTCTCGCCCAAGTGTCTTTCCTTGTTATGCTGATCCTAATTAATACGTAAGAGAACTTTTTCCTGCAAGGTTTAGCGACTTCAAATTCAACACATTCAAGACTGGGCTTCAGAGTGTAAAATTCTACGTTATAAAGTTGTTTAGAATGCAAACTACAAAAATTTTGTTTACCTTCTAGATTTCACGAACAACTCGTCACACGGCATTCCTTTATGATATTATTGATACTGCGCCGGCACTAAGCCTAGTATAAATTTTACTGTTATTGTATACCAACTTCCAGAGTTCAATTCAACTCTGAAAGTTGGTGTACAATAACAGTAAACTTTAAACTAGTCTTAGTATAGGCGCGGTGTCAATATTATCCTGCGGTTGCGGGGCGAACAACATTTGGAATTATATTTAGCATATTAAATATAGTTGCCTACACTCTTTTTGCATATTTCTTCTCAAATGATCATTTGAACTCATTAGACTTCCTCTAGTTTGATCATGAAATGATCAAATATGCTAAGTCTTGGTCCTCGACAATTTTAGCAATCCTGAGTCTTCTTTTCGACCACATGCAATGAATTACAGTAGAATTCCTTTAAACCGACACTCGCTGGCTAAGCATTATATATTTATTCATTGTTTTTTCTTTAACTGCCTTAAGCAATTGATATTGTTTTCCTTTTATGTCTAGCGTGTCTTGGGTGATATTAACCGGCAACTGCAAAGTCCCATGGGTGCCGGTCAAAAAGACCTCTACTGTACATCGTAACGGCAGTTTACGGTTGTAATTTGGAAATACATACGGATAGAGAAATCTTTTACACTCCGCTTTCCCAGCCGGAACTTGACGCTGATTTATCCGTTCGATTTGGCAGCATTTGTATTAGCAGTAGCCGTGACTGGACAGGTGTGTCTCTTGTACCACGAAGAGAAGACTGGGTCTGAGGTAGTTTAACTCGTCGCCTCCGATTGCCTGGCCGATGTAAATCTTCACTTTGTACATATTATTACTAGAAGGCACTGTAAAATTTACAGAACCCAGCCAAAGTGGCCCACATACGTACCACTTCGGAGTCAACGTATTAAGGGGTAATGCAACTACGAGATTGGTACACAATCTGGCGAAAAAAATTGTTATTGTTGATAACAATCAATAATAATTTCATAGAATTTTTTCTATGACCCGCAGAGAAAATTGGAATTTAAACTCATTTGAACGTTTGACTTGTTGAACTTGATTTGTTATGGAATTTCAGCTACTTCTACAAGCAGCTGTAAGTATAAGAACAAGTGTGTTCACTTCGATCGATTCCCGTCAATTTATTTGCATTGCCTCTTCATTTAGCGAGGCAAAGGTATGGATTTATTAAGTTGAACGTCTGACTTTCTACGATGTTGGTTTAACGGAACAACAGTCTAGAATATGTGACAGTGTCTAATGTAAAGTGCTGAAATAATCCAAACCTCCACGTCGAAACTTGGTCGTAGAGTCAAGGTCTGTTATAAAGTTCAAAATTCTTTGTTCTGATATTGTTGGTAAATTTGAGAGTTTGTTTTCATCATGGTGTCTGCTTTCATTCTGAGTTTGTGTTTTCTATTTGAAAGTGTTCTGCTGAGCATTGCATTCGCGATTGTTTTGCACTTTTTTTACTGTGTTCTTAATGGCTGACTTTGTTCTAAACATTTCCTGATTTTATGTGTAGCGTTCAGTGGTCGCTCTGATATCTTAACTGCTTTGTGAAAGTTATCTATTCTCTTAACTTGTTTTATTATTTGCTGCCTGTATATTCTACCTGAAAGTGTGATTGAGAATGTTTGCCTCCTCATGTTATTTTAGCAATAAATACGGACTCTCACGACTTTCACGACGGTTTTTACTCATGAATGTAGTCGCGAGTAGGACAAAGTGCGCAGTCATGTATTGCCCTTAGCACGTACTGAGGCCTGAGCACACATCCCTGCTTGTAGCAGTCCTGCATCTTTTCTGTGCTAGAATTTCTCTCCAAAACTGTTTTTGTTCGTTCTGCCTGTCACACGGTGCTTTCCTTCTGTGAGTAGCCAGGGGTGAAGTATCAACAAGTTTTTGCAATACAAAGTTTCGTTAAATCTGTCCGAAGGGACTCTTGGAAGGTGAATGTTGCAGGCCTAGAAATCAATTCTGACTGTGAGTGGGAAATGTGCTTGAAACCACGCGTGTATGTAAATTCATGTAAATATCAGTGCGCTATTTACTGTCAATAAATCCTAAATGCATGCAAAATAAAAACGTGACATTTTCAAGTATGGGTCAATAGATTTTCAAATACATTATTGGACTAACTCTAAAAATTATGCACACTTATAGTGCTTAACTTGTGAGATCTTACACGATATAAGATAAATCAAAACTTCTCAAAATAATGTTGTTTGTATTCGAATTGTGCTAATCTGAAGTTATTTTAAATTGAAGTTAATGCAGCTATGTTTAGATAGAGCACCTGTTTTCTACCTACCTTAATAGGTGGTCGAGTGGATGACTGACGTGGTCCTGAGTTTAGTTCATAGTAGACAGAATTAAATGAAGAGTCTCCAGTTGTTCACCTGCTTATCAGACCCACCGATCTGCCAGCAATTAGGATGAACAGAACCTGTTTTCAGCGTCAACTATACAACACAGTTCCTTACTCAAGCCAGCCTAGCTCTGCTGGTACTCGAATCGATTCATTCAATGCAACGTAACATTATTTGTTCTTTAGTCACAGTCGGCATAATGTTATACATTCTGTGTAGACTTGTTTGTTATGGAACTGTGAAAAAAATGTTATTTTTTCTTAAATATGTTTTAAAGTTCTTGTTACGGAATGTAGCACTTCATCGAAAAATTACACATTTCTAACTGTGAAAACGTAAAAGTTAAGAGATCTATACATGTAGGAGACCAATCATCTCTAGTCTTCTTCATTTCCCGAGGCTTTAGAGAAGAAATAATGTTAGAGAGCCTTAAGAAAGTCGACTTCTTTTTTCATGTGAAAAATAAAAATATGTTTGCCACTGCTACCACAGGTGACATTTTGAGTGTGGGGCCTCCACTCTGAGAGTATGAGTGTGATATTGATTACAAGCACTCAATGTTCAGTCACGAACTTCCAATACAAATTCTCATATTTTTCTATAAGTACACTGATAATGTTTTCAAAAGCAGGAACGATGTTGACCAAAGACTGAAACATTCGTGGTAAGGTTAGATCTCTGATGGTCCGTATGTATTTTTTGGCTATGGGCACATTAATTAAGGTTAGTTGATCGTGGAAAGACTTTCAATGAGTGAGTGCACAACCGGCTTGATGATTTAAAGCTTGGTTACTTACTAGCACTAGCTCTGAGTTAAATAATACACCTCATCATTCTTGTGTTCAAGCGTCATAGAGACCTGCGATGCGAACTGCCGATGACTGCAACGTAGTCTACGAAGACTAACAGATCAACTCACCGGCAGCTAACACGTCAAATTAAAAGCTTTGTAACTTCTCAGAAATCCCTAGCCATTTACCGCATGGTCACTAGCGCCTGTTCCGTTGAAAAACTTTTCCAACAAAATTTTTGCTCCATCTGTCATATCCTCTACCTAGAAGGTAGAGAAGTATGTGTACTCCTAACTATTGCTTCATTTCTTCGCTTCTCCGTCTAGAACAGCGATTCCCAACCTTTACCGGGTCTGGTAACCTATGACGACCCATTTTTGAACAAATAATCGATCCATGCTCCTATTCCTTCAAATAACTGTGTTCCTTTGTACTTCGAAAACTCGTTTATAATGGAACGCTATTCCGTAAAACACAAACACACAAATGTATGTTTCAGGTGAATTTATAAATAATTGAAAATGGGGTCGCAACCCACAGGTTGGTAAACACTGGTCTAGTAGGTAAAAAAGTATCAGTCAACACCTACAGATGAAGACAGGATTCCTTTCGTTCACCTACAGCTGGCACCAGTATCCTGCGAACAATCTCCCCGATGATTGTCTTCTATCAATCAACGCTATTTTTCTTTTCTGATTCGTCGAAAATGTTTACGTGTCGTGTAACGTTTCTACAACGATTACGGATGAACTTGTAGTTACTACAGCGTCTCAAAATATTCATTATGGCTAGCGTTACATAGGAAATAAAGTATGGCTTCCTATTGCTCATGTTGAGGACAAATTTATCCATCAATTTTGCATAGAAAATAAATTTGATTAGACTGTGCAAGTTTGAGTAGAATAAGTCTCAGGAAAGATGTCAACCTGTTAAGGAAAATATAAATGACCGAGAACACACTGACGGGTAGACTGTATGAAATCTTTAACTGACGCTGACGAGTCTCTGACTGTTGATTGATTTATCATTGAATCATATAGAAAATTGTGCTCTACAACATAAGTTAAATGTTAGGAGAAGTTTCACTGCAGCCATCGTTGAGTTGTGCAAGCTCACACTTCACACGCTACACATCAGACGAGGGTACACTACGTACATCCAAGGTTACACTTCAGTAAAAATTACACTGCAGTAAAGGTTGCAACTCTAATATAACAGCCCTAGAAAGGTTCCAGTACAGGAAAGGTTGCGGAGACACTTTTACAGCCCGTAAAAGGTTACACTGCAGGAAAGGCTACGGAGACGCTGTTACAGTGCTGGAAAGGCTACAGAGACGCTGTTACAGTGCTGGAAAGGCTACAGAGACGCTGTTACAGTGCTGGAAAGGTTACACTGGTAAGGTTAGGGGGCGGGAAGGGGGGCAGTTGAAAGGGCTCCAAGCAAGCCCCCTAAGTGCAGCGGAAGGAGGGAGGGAGGGAGGGAGAGGGAGGGATTTTCCCTCCTCATCATTTCCTTCTACTTGCCTGCTTCTACTTGCCTGCTTCTACTTCTGCCCCAGTTCTGACAGTTAAACTTAGGCATTTTCCTCTTTTGTCAGGATTATATTCTTTACGATTGAGTCTTGTCAGGTAACTCGTTCATGAGATACCAGACAATTGCTGATGAGCTTTAATATGTAACGTTTCTTGCAGCTCTGTCATATTTATTATGATGCTTTAGCTTAGCTGAACAGTCTTGAACCCCTGCACGTGTATGTGACAGTCAGCATACATGCTCGTTTCAATCATCAAGTCACCAAGATGTACCTAATGTTCGTATTAACTAGTACGAGTTGAAGTTTATTTATTTATGTATTCTGTGTATTCTTAATTCCTATTGAAATGTTTATTCCACATTAACCACCGACTACCTGCTTGCGCCATAATGCATGTTGTGAGGATATGTAAACAGGATGAGAGTTGGTGCGGAAAAATCGCTTGTTCCTGTTAACTATTCCTGGATGTTGGACTAGAACTCTGGGACAGCGTGTCGATTTATTTGCCATGTAACCTTCGCTTGCAGCATAGCCGTGCTGCTACAACGACATTATTCCTGCGAGGAATGCAACAATTATAATTAAATTTGAACCACTGTGATGTGGGTGCCAATATCCAATTGCCAATGAAGAGTCAGAAAAATTTAAATGGGACAGAGGAGAGAAGATTACATGATTGCCACAGCGAGGGAAACCTCCTGTTTAGTGTAAACTGCGCTCTACAAAAACTCGAACAGATCCTTGTTGACGAGGTTGTAGTAATTGATAAAAAAACCTACCTTCTCACAGGGCTTTGCACCATTCAAGGAAAGTTTCTTTCATTATTTTTTGGAGCTCTGTAGCCCTGTGGCGACAGCCATGATTTTTGAGCTCTACTCGGGGAAGATATACTAATGTTACTTGCCCACTTCAGAGTAATGTGGGTAATTGATTGTACTCAGCTCGTTAATTGTATCCCTAGCCGCTTGCAGTGGAGTCAGCAATGCTTGTAATAGTTTTAGAAGTGCTTGTATTGTTTTAGAATGTACCCGTTCTTCGTCTCCGTCGTGGCAGAGACCGGCGTACCGTGCCACTGACATCTAGCACGAGTGGATCCGTTTCCGTTTCTTTCATCATCTCCACTTTTCGTTCTGAGATGTATGCGATACCTCCTTTTGGCTGCTGGAGCTGGCTGTACTAGTGAAGTTTTAAGTGAAATTTTAGGCCCTAGTAATACCACTTACATTCAATCTCCCTTGAAAATAGCTGCTATCACTGGAGACAGTTTTAGATTCTGAATAATAAAAATAATAATTCTTCTCGTCAAGCATTCACTTAGCATAGAATTCATGCATTTGTTGAACTCCCTCGTTAAAATTAGGGGGCTTTTCTTTTATCGTTTTCTTGAGGTGCGTGACTGAAAGTACCAAGTGAATGATTTCATGCAGACTTGGTTTACGCGCTATGCATGACAGACGCAGGACGTTCAGTAAATGCTTTGCAAATATGTTCGTCATACATTAGGATTGGTGCTCCAGCAGTTTTGCAGTCCGTATCGCTAACTGTCGCCGTCAAAAAGATGATACATGCATATGATACGCTAATGAATTATCAGGGTTACTTTTTTATATTCGTAAAAGTCTAGATATTCGCCACTTTAGCCACACTGAACATCAGAACGTTGGTTCAGTAGAAGCCAGTTCCGCTATTTTTTGTTTTCTCTTAATATAACCAAATATTTTTTCAAAAGTTGCTGTAGGAAAATAATTACTATTTAACATACATTTACTTGAAATACTATATCGCAGCTGATGCTGAATTGAATCATTACCCATTTTACCATAATGAATCAGCGTCTCGTGGTCACTATGATGATAACATTTAAGAATGAATGATGAGTTATAGGATACTAACAGGTCACAGCAGCCAGCTTTCTATTCGTTAGGTAAACTAAAACTGACTCATTGCATTAAAATAATACCAAAGAAGCTACGGTACACCGACCGTCGAGTTACGGAAGTTTATGTGTGACCTCAGAGTCACACCGGCGTCGTTCGTCCCCCATGTCGACTTGCAATCCATCTCATCGAAGGTGTTACATGTAGAACATACATACGGGCTGGGATTTTTTGTACTTCTCCACCACCAGTAACATGCGGAAGCACTGCAGCATCGTTCTCTGGATAAACTGCAACTGATGCGGGCTGATTTGTACCTGAAAATCTTTTCTCATTCGAATTCACGGATCTAATGATCATTGCGAAAGTTAACCATGTTATGATTACGTGAATGTTGTTTTCTTATTGTGTAACTATATTGTGTCCGATCATGGACCGTAAAATGCAGTTTCTTTGAATTCGTAAAATATTTTAAGCATCGCATAAAACGTTAATGTGCACTTCAAGATTCACATTCCCGTTGCATATAAGTGATACGATGAGCCATAAAATAGAATTATCCAGTTTTAACTTGAGTTCACTTTTTCTTGTCTAGTTCCCGGTTGGTGCAGGTATTCACGCCATAATATTGGATGACTGAATTGTGTATTGGATTCGTGGCCCCCAGAGGAATGCTCAAAACGGGCTTGTCCTTCAGACTCTGCATTCTTGGACTATATGTAGGACTAGTAGACCCACGCGTGAAAAAATTCACGCGTTTTTTACTGAATTTTTTCGTTTAATTTGCCAGTGTACGCGGGCTTTGCGAAGGAGTTTCCACATTGAAAAATGTACCTTTGGTATCCACAACACAATGCTTACAATACATGTATATCGGTTCAATTGAGAAATCAATACCTAGCATAAGATAAACAGTTTATTTCGACTTTCAAACACACATTCCAGAAACTATAAATACCATCGTATACAGGGATGAAATTTCATGGTATCTCATCTCGTTATTCAGTAGGCGATTTTTGGCATATCTAAGTCCTTGAGAGCATGACAGAGATATGAACCAAGCAACCAATTGTGTATTGTTATCTCCTAATCTAATACTAAGAATGACCGTAGTGTGTTTATATATATATTTATTTATTTATATGTTTATACGCTCTTATGAATAGATAGGAAGAAAGTAGCACTGGCGGTCTTGGTTTCAGTTCACTGGTAAATTAATACTCATTTCGCTGTACAAGTGCACTATAATAAGCCACTTTCAAAAAAATTAAAGAGATCCAGAAGACCCAGAGCTTTATTTACTCCAGTCCGTATTGTGGATCCCGAGTTCGGCGGGGTATTGCATATTACAATATACATACACAAGCTCGCAATTGCTTTCAGTAATGCTGAATTTCTGTATCTAGGATATGACAAGAATGGCTATAACTACTTCTATTGCGGCTCAAAAATACTGTATTCTAAGTGTTTATTATACACTAGATTTGCCATCATTTTTGATGGCACGGCTACACTAGTATAGTAGAATTCTTGAACTCCACTCAAATTAATACGCAAATAGAGCATATCGCCATCAGTCTCGTCAAGGATGAGCACTTTTCAGTAACATGCATAGCTACTCACAGCAGCACCAGCAGTGCAGTAGTCTTTTGTGCGGTTCATGTTTATATTAAGGCAGGTCTTATCCTTCATTGTTAATTTCTGTCTTTTTATAATGAGGAGACCGGTGTACTGTGTAGCCGACTTCTTGTATCAGTTTCTTTGTTTTTCGCTTAAGATTTTGGGCTTTTCTTGCTTTACTTATTTTTATAAGCGTAGCGGGTTGTGCCATCTGATACACAAATTTTACGCCCTTGTAGTTTCACTTTAACACGTTGCCTCCGATTGCCTGATTGGTGTAAAACTTCACTTTGTACTCATAGTCACTAGAAGGATCTGAAAAAATCACAGAACCTGACGTCAGTGGTACACATACGTACCACTTTGGAGTCAACGTGTTAATGAAATCATTCAGAGCTTCATTCTTGATACGCAATTGAACGCATACAGTAGTTAAGTTATGAATGCATTACAGAATGAAACATTGGGATAGTGGACACTTTTTCTTGGACATTCGAATAAACTACATTTGAAACAGTGGTTGAAACAGCAAAAATAAAAAATCGTAATGCACGATGTGTTAACTGATTTTCAAGCCGAAAGTTATACGTTAACTGTTGAATTTTTCCTGCTTTCCGTACAGTCAAAGTGAACAAAGAGATCGAGGGTAGGGCGGTTGTGTTTCTTTTTCATATCTCTGAATCTCGGTAATTGAGCAATTGTATACTTCTTATGAATTGAGGTGTTTGAACACAGTCAGATTATGAACAAATGAATTCACTTCAGGTGACCCAAGGACACGCCCAGCTGTCACACCGCTCAACTTGACCCTGATTTCTTGTGCTGACTTTCAGCGTACGTGAGGTATTCGTGTAAAACAAGTCGACCGCAGGACTACATTTGGTGTAAAATTGAAGGTTAGTTGCCCTTCACGTTTTTTTTACGGCGAGTCGCTTCAAAATTCTCTAAGAAACAAGGTTTGTGTTCGTCCTCCACATCTGCACGAGTGATAAGCACTCGTGCATCACAGTCTCCACTGCACGTGTCGTACCAGCACGGCATGTCTGGAAGAATGTTCCAATCTGATTGTATTACCCAAAGATCTCATTGTTTGCGTACAGATTTCCAGACTAAAATTGCGTGTATTTTCGTGCAGGATTTTTACTTATTTTCAGGTGCATGATTCTGATTCTGTGACCCCATTTCTGATGCCTGCATGGCTGACTTCCGTACGGGTGTGACGTCCTCGTGAGGTTACTTCGCACGTCGCGAGTGAATAAACGCCAACGTTAATAATTTGGAAGATAATTATTTGTTTTTGCTAGATTCACTTTCCCTTGCTTACTGTTTTTCCTAGTACACAGTGTGGGTTTGCTCACCGGAAGCGTTGTACTCACAAAGCTTAAGTTTGATTTCCTGAGAGACGTGTGCTTTGTTAGCATAAAAGCTGGCTGTTCAGTAAACTGTCTCTTAAAGCAAATAAGAAGCATACTACAAAAGAACAACATACAGGGTGAATTAAAAATTATAAAGACCTGAGAGTTTTCTTCGCATGTTAAGTACGGAATATAACTTCTTTCAGATGACACCGTTGGTATTCTTAGGAGAATGCATTCTTATCGTGGTGATTTTTGATTTATTTAATATATCTGGCGTTACGCTGTTCATTTCCGGATTGATCATTGTGTGATTTAGGAAATTATGCTTATACTCTGTCAGGTCAAGTAAAGTTTAAGGCAGTTCTATGCTAAGTTTTGAAACAATCCTGGTAAAAAAATATCTGGAAACCGTGTCTATGACCTGCAGTACATCGCCAAAACGATGAAAAGTAATTGCCCTTTCAAGGACTATTGGTCATCTTGCAGATACAATGAGCTACGAGCGGCCGCTACGTGGGCTGGAAAAGTTCTGCTATATCTCGAAATTAGTTCTGCTAGTGACCTGCAAAAGAAGCCTTCACAATTTCTTTCAGCGAGATAGAAAGAAGCAGGAGCTGATAACATTGCTGGTCACTTATAGAGTAATAATTATTCTCAGCAAACTGCTAGACAATCAGGAACACAAATCTGTCACCCACCAATACGTGCAACCACCAGCAGAGTTCTCCATCTACTCCCTTCTAGTAAAAAAGAGCTAAACGAACGGCTAACATACTGAAACAATTAAGCTTTGTGATCTGCAGCCAGCCTAGTGATCTGTTGAATCATCAACCTTGTCATGGTGAAGATCAAACGAGAAAGCGTGAAAAGAAAGCGATATGTACAAAATTCAATGCCCCTGATAACTAGTCGGCTACATCGGTGAAACTAGACGTCGACTGCAAGAGCGATTAATGATTAGATCATAATAGAGCGCCTGAACACCAGCAACAGCAGCAGCAGCAATTAACATCGTCTAGCACGCCCTGGAGAGACTGAACAATCCATCAAGAGCAGAAATAATGCTGCTGATTGATAAGCTACATTTTTGCCCAGTAAATGCTGGCCTAATTCATCTCATCGTTTTTTGACTGATATTGAGTCTTTTACCAATTTGCTTTTTTTGTGCTTGAATCGACCAATAACAAAATTTTTAGATATTTCTTTTAATTTTGAAGATTATCCTCAACTAAATTGATTATCCTTTCATTAAAACAGAAAATGTCTGAAGAAACATCAGCGTTGTATTATGTCTGTAAATCTGGCCCGTCACTTCTCAGAGACCACGTATCATTGCTACGGATGAGGAATATAATAAGTTTTGTGCAAGGTCCTAAACTCTCCCTCAAGTCTTTCCTGCTGGCACTGACCTCTCTTCGCTCACAGCGTGAGGGAGCTGTTCAGCGAGTAGTGCTGGAAACGCTGTTTCGTAGTTGTACAAGAGAATAAAAACGCTCAATTTGCCATGTTTTCACGATACTGGTTAAATATAACAGCTCTGGAAAACCCTGTGTTCTTTATAATTGAACACTGAAAAAATAGTGGTGGCTCTGTCACAGATACTAAGATTGGATTGTGAGATTATATTTATACTGCATCAGTAAAAATTAGTAATTAACATATTTTCGATTTTTATGATGAAAATACAGTTAACCAGAAAACTGCATATTCTTACTTGACACAATCTAGGTGGTGCAAGTCAATGATAACGTGTGTGCCTCTTGTTCTAGAGTAGAACATTTAAAGGACACTATTCATGACCTGTATGTAGCTCGACAAATGCTAGCAGCTCTGGCAAATTAAAGCTGTTCCACGTTAATTTCCACTTAACGTCACATATTTCTTAGTGATGATAAAACTATTTCCTAGAATTTTGTGTGAAAAAGCTTCTGTTTAGTGCATCGATGTCACAAGTTTTCATTCGCACGTATTCGAGTACATGAAGTTTAAAAGTGTCTTGAATATTAATGATGACGCTGCTGGAAGACGGTTCATTCTTTTTCCCATGTTATTATGCTTCTATCTTTTCAGCACTAAATGATAAGCGAGATGCTTCTGTTTTCTTCAATGGTGCAAGAATGACGTTCCCATCAGTCTCTGAATTTCGTTGTATAAAGACACGCATCAGCTTTATCTGAGCTGGTTTCTACCATGCTAGTACAGAATGGACGCAAAACCTGAAGTGTGATAAAATTTTCTTTGTTTTAGGATGCACTTTGTGCCCTGCTGTTCTATTGCAAGTTGGAAATTTTCAAGTACAGTGTGCGTTCGATGCGAATAGGCGCTCTGTTCAAAGAATACATTTAAGTGTACACAGATGACTTCCAAATGTCACAGGGCTCATCTGCTGCAATCTAAGCCAAGTGTTCGCATGACTGAGGCTGCAAACTTATCTTTTTTCTATGGTATTTTACTGTATGATGTGAGCACATCTCTGTCCCGTCAATGAATTATGTGCTCTGTGTGACTTCATACAAAACTTTGGAACTGTGTTGTTGCTGCCTCAGATCACTGTCAACGTGCTGCCCTAAAGTGAGCTTCATTTTCATGCTTCATCATTCGTGCAGTTATTTCTTTGCTTTCATTTTAACATACTTTTTTCTGTATTTAAAAGGAAATGTTAAACTGAATTTCTAACATGTTAAAGTTGAGTATCGTTAAATTTTAGTGTGCTTGATTTTTTCATGATAGTTTTTTCTATTTGTTTTCGTAAAACAACTATTTCAAGTACTTCAGGTATATTCACTGTATGATGTTTGGTATGTTTATATATTCTCTACAGTAGTGCGACGTTCAGATGTTCGATAACCAGCTAGCGAATCACCTTGGTATACCGTTCTCTTTACGTTATTTGGTATTTGATCTTACGGACACCCCTGGTGTCTAAGTCGCTTATTAGTGCATCAAGGTTGCTGTACAGTGGCTGCTTATCAGGCTGTTCTGCTATTTTAAAGGTACCAGTATCAGCTTAAACTGTAGTCAGAGTAGATAACTCTGACTTCTACATCATTCTTATGCTATTTATCATAAAGTAGACTATCAGAATACTATTGCCCACCACACAGTATTATCTCTCAAGAATTTACATAGTTCTTAGAAAATGTAATTATTTTTTTCACTTAAACTTCGATAGAATAAGTTTTTCGTTCATGCTGGTGCATTCAAATGTATGCTATTGTTTTTGAGTGAAGCTCAGTGAACGAAAATAAAGTTAGGACTTGTGATCTCATTTCTACGATGTTTTGCATAAATAATCTGAACACTTTAGGTCAATTGTTGAAGAGAACATTTGTCATGCATTTTGTACGTGGCTCTGTCTGTATGGACTTTTCCTTTATTAATAATGATGATGTATTTGAAATCTTTTCTTCATCTCTATATTTAAGTAGTTCTCAAATATAGTCCACAATCACTAAGATAGGATGAGTTACGCGAGATTTTTAAATAAGATATTCGGAAAATCGATATTTTGTGGAAATTTTCCATGTTATACATAACTATTTTGGAATAATTTTCTTTATTTTTGTTGTTTTGTTACATATGAGCAGCGTTGCAGCTACAATCTTGACGTTTCAAACTCTCTTTTCTTCTCGAGTGGTCGTCAGCATTAATGGCAGCTTAAATTAAACGTAACTGACGTGAATAGTATAATACTCCCTTTTATGCTGCATTGTATTCATTGATATGTTTACTAATGAAACAATTAACAGTTACGATCGCCTGTCGCGCTGCGTAGCGGTGAGCAGCGCTGGAAGGCGGTTGTGCGCCCGCGGTGGCAGAATGACATGATTGCTCGCTTACTGTTTTGCAATAACTTCAAGGTCCGTAACTCTTTGATGACGAGCAGAAGCAACAGTTAAAAGAATAAAAAATCATCTTTATTCGATCAATCACCTTCATATCTACATAAGTGTCTAATATTATAAGAAATTTTTCCTCTTAACACAGTAATTGCTTGTAAAAATCAGCGCCTACAGGATTTTTCTCCGATAACTGCATTTCTACATTATTCATGTAAAAATGCTCGTAAATATTTCTAGGATTCACGATGAGTTACTTTGCGGACCCCAACTATGCCTCGTAGTCGTCACGATCACGTTGTCCGTCTTTCACGCTACCTCACTGTTTTGTTCAGAACTTAAAGTTTCTTGTGAAAACATACGAAGGGTTCAGCCTAAATCTTATGACAATAGATGTACGAATCATTCTACTGCTTACGACGTAAGTAGCAGAAGCGAGTGATTGTTGGAAGCGTTAAAAATATTCTTACGCACTTTTTTCCATTATGAGAGTGCTTCTAAACTTTCCCTAGTTATCTTCTGGACGCTAATTTGAAAATGTTTGCGTAATGAGTTGTAAAAATTGTTGAAAGTAATAGACATAAGCTAAATTTGGCTTCTAAATTGGGATAGATGAGAAATTAGGTGAGACGCTGTTTCGTGAGTGCGTTGGAGAGTCGTGTTTTTACTATAGCATTTTCTTATTAACATTGTATAAATGAATAGCTCAGAAAAATAGTCATGAGTGGTAGAAAATTTATTGAGGTTATGAGTAAATTGCAGTGAGATGTAGCCGCATCAGTGGCATGTTCGCTGATGACGCGACCATTGTTGTGGAGGGACGTGAAATTTCATGCAGGTTTGTAAACAAACTTAGACTGATACTGTAGGAGGTAACCAAGAGTGAGGGTAAAGTCATATCCATAGATGAAGATGAATCTGAAGTATGATTTCCAGGTAGGTTGGGATTCTCAGTATAGCTAAATTTGGATCATACACTGACCAAAAAGCAGTCGAATTGAATGAGCTTCGAAGTACAGAAAATTCGGCTTACTTTCTATGATAAGAGCTGTTCATAAGATAAATGATACAGAAGAGCTATTCATAAAAGTATGAAAAACAATTTTCAAGCCATGAACAGCGGAATGAAAGAATTGATGCGTTAAGATTGAGGTAACAAAGCATGGATCGAGTGTCAGTGTGTGGGGATGGCAGGAACAAAGAATGAAGGGTGTGGTGAGGGTCATCGGTGGACTGAGTAGTTCGTGAAGGGAAATTAAGGAAGAGGAGAAATTCTCATTAACTAGATGATGAAATGAGTGAAAGCCCCGTGAGAAGTGGCCTGAGGTTGTAACAAATGACACTTGTCTCTAGCGATTACTGATATTGGCTCAGTTTCTGAGACTGATGATTGAAAGTGGCAGCAAAATTTTGTGCAAAGCGCTGATTGAACGTAAGAACATCTATTTGATGTAGGTGAACTAGCAACAGCTGTCTTCTACGAACGAAGTTGACGAGCAAAACCTGTTACTTGACAAGGAAATAATCTAGAGAGAGGGTATGAAAGGGTCGAAACAATCCAGAGTAATACTCGTACTATGCAGCATAAGAGAGGGTCTGCATCTAATGTCAACATTATTGAAACTTTATTGAAGATTGGACTTGAAATGTCACATAGACTGCCAGATTATAATAGTTACGGTGAGGAGAAATACTTACAGCTTCTGACATGGGAAAATTGTGAGCTAGTCGTTTGTGGGATCCACGAATTATCACGGGAATGGAATTCGGTTACAGCCAGCGTAAATCCGTAGACCGAATCTTGGGTTTGACCAACAACTTTTGTCGATTAGATTTCAAGCTAAATTCTTCAATCATGTGAAAACGCATGCTCAGATGGAAGATGCCAGTTCAATTACCTAAAACTTTCTGCTTGCGACAATAAAATTACAAAGTGAAGTGGAATATGGACTTGAGGGAAACTTTTCTCTTCCTCCTAAAAGTTCTCAGTCGATTGTTTCGATCGGAGGAAACCAAATATGTAGTGACATGAAATAAATTTTGGTTTGTTTCAACTTTTTTATTCGAACTTTTTCATTTGGCCTCATCTCGTTAAACTCGAGCGTTGTTTTGTTACTCCACTGCATGTTTCTGCCCCCACCTTACATGTGCTCTGTGAGATTACACGCCCAGCTTCCCTGTCACTCAACGTGTATGTCGTTCAATCTGACAGCACTCCGCAGAATAATGAGTTAGCTTCGCTTCTTTCCTACCAAACAGCTCTAGTACACGCACACAACTCTGTCTGTTCCGTCACTTATATTGCGGGCATTCGTGCATTCTTATAATGAAATATCTACGTTGATTCATCATAACCGATCATTGCGAGTGGGAGAAACTTGTTGCTTCTGTGCGTGATGGTCTACGCTGTCTGGTGAGTTCTAGACCGTCATGACGGACGTGTCTAGCGTGGGTCTTCTGTAGTATTTCTCGATGTCTGTGTATGGAGGGGCGCTATCGAGGCCTTAGACCCGCATTACCTAATTTACTCGTTTGTTTAAGAATACGAGTAACAGATAGGTAACCCAGAAGGTCATCGAAATCTCCAATTTGTGATGTGAAGATTTTGTTGACAGCAGGTATAGGGTGGGAAAAGTTAATGAAAAGTCAATTATTTTGTGCAAGAATTATTTTTCAGTTACGAGTGTTTCACTCCTCTACCAAAGAGGAAAAGTTTTAGTTTAATGAGAGCAATAGTTGAAAAAAAAGTTGTTACTGGCTATTGAGTACTCAAACCTGCAAGTAGTGTGATTAGTGTAAATCTTGTGGGACTACTTACTGTTAACAATATTTTTACTCCGGATGACTTATACTTCATTATTTTATCCGTCTTTCTAACAAAAGTTAAGAAATGCATTGTTGGATCCAATTTCTTTCCCTGAAGGTTTGAATACCGGTTATTGATTTCTTAAAACTTACTGCAAATAAGGAAGGGGTTAAACACGCAACGAATCAACAAACCACACCTTTTTATGTAGAGTACTAGTAGACCCACACGTGAAAATGCACGGGTTTTTTGCTGAATATTTTCGTTTTATTTGTCAGTAAACGCGGGCTTTGCCAAGGCCTCCACATTGGAGGATATGCTTTTGTTATCCACAATACAATGCTTACAATACATGTATACCCTATCAAATTTTCTCCTATCTAAATCCTTAAGAGCGTCACAGAGAGACGGCCCAAGCAAGCAACAAACTGTATTATTATATAGTGGAATAGTATTGAACTGACAGGTGAGCTGTTCTCCTCACTGAAAACAGCAGATCGCTGAGTCATTCTAACACTCGATCACCTCCATCTCCCTGAGTTGGGGCGGAGTGGCCCAGATCACATTACTCCACCTGCATGCTAGATCCAGGTCTCGCGTATCACTGCTACACACGCCACTCTCACTCCTGCACCGAACTCTCGTTAGTTCATTTGTATCCGACACGAATGGTTGAAGTCCAACTGTTCCGCTATTGCCACGCTTTCCAACAACTTCCAGTTCTAGTATTTTTGTGCCAGAGTTATACACGCTTCCCGTTTTTTGTCTAGCCTTCAGTTTTCAAAAATTTTCGTTCCCGAATTTTTTTAAGTCCTTTATATGTTCTTAAGTTTTCAAGTTTTACTGTACAGAGTGTCCCAGCGTTACAGGACCTGAAAACGAAATGACATGCCTCAAAAATGGAGCGTTAAGTTTTCATTGCGGTTGCCACAATAGAAACTTACAACTCCATTTTTAAGTTGTGTCCGTTTTCAGAAACCATAACGCTGGGATACCCTGTATGTTACATTTTAATAGCTTTATTGGGGCCTTGTCGACCATAACTCTCCTCAAACTTTCCACTCATCCTGCCATGACTGCTGTTCATCACCCGTTAATATTGCAACCTTTTGCTGACTTCTGCTTCTCCTCTTTTTCGAATATAAAACCTCATCAACCATTGCTGGTTTTGGAAGTACGCAGCATCTCAACTTAGCCCTCGTTAAGCATTTCAAGTGTGAGTGTTTGCTTTGCTACGGACTGTGGGCTGTCCATCACAACATGTAGAACAACTGCGGCATTTTTCCTAGTCTTTTTTTTTATTTTACATCGTGGGTGTTCAGTGTCGTTAAATTCTGGACAGTGACATTTTCTTATATTCTTCTTTCAATCAATTTCTATCTACCACCTAACACTCGCTGAGAGCAGAAGTACAGAAGTGGTAAGCTGCGCTCTGGACTGCCGGACTACATGCATCGCTGGGAACAAATTTCAGTCCGATCATTTTATTCAAGACTCGGTTGCAAGACTGGAGGTATGCCGACGATCAAGTGTCTGCTTGGAAACAGAAGATTGAAATTTCTTTTTTGATGAATTCAAAATATCTGAATAAAATGTTGTGTCCATGTTTGCAGTGTAGACAAGTTATTCCTGCTCCAAATCAAGTTCATTGGACGAATAAATTTGAGTTAATGCAGTTACGTGTCTCACATGAAAATTTTGAGGGTCCGGCTGGAAACGCAAATTAAAGTCGACAGCGTTTGACCCATACGCCAACAGAGGAGCAGGATTCGACAGTGTTTACTGCTGCAGTTACATTGCCTCATCTTGCCTTTTCCTCTTCTATTAATTCTCGCTTCTCTAGCCTAGGAGGGAGGGGGTTTGTATCGTGCAGCCGACCTCGACCTTCGAGTTTTTTCACTTCTAGCTCTAGTTTCTTCTTTCTTCAATTGATCAACTCTTCATTGAATAGAATATTGATGATTTTATTGGTTGCTTCTGAAGCACAGATGTAAGTTGCTTGTTTTTTATGAACCTGTATTGGTACCTCTAGACTGGCGAATGAGATAAATCTGACAAATCTTATTTGTGAAGTTTTCTGATAGAGAAATGTAGAGGATCTGGTGCGTTCATTACTCCATGAATAATGAAGGTATAGAATATTCTAAACAAGTACACGAAGCCTGCGTTAAATACTGAGATACAGAGTTAGTGTATGTACTGTTAATTCTTGCAATTATAGTCAATAGTCTATTAAGGAGTATGTGAGCGGTACAAGGACATATCCAGCTAAGAGATATTCCATTTTAATCTTGAGACCGCGAAGTCACTAGTAGCTGTGGCTCTATTTCCCCATTGTTCTGGTGCGAGGCATGCAACCCGTGGCAGCCATTGTGTCTGTGCTTGCGTTTTTGTAAAATACTCGACTTCACAGTCCGCGGAGGTTGTTTTGGCTCACCTGATGTACGTGTTGCTTGACAGTAGGCCGTGGCCTGACAGTAGGCCGTGGCCTGACAGTAGGCCGTGGCCTGACAGTACGGTGCGGCCTGACA
>VCRD01000206.1:101623-139994 GCA_006783055.1 Trinorchestia longiramus | reverse complement strand
CGGCCTGTTTCACGTAACCTCTATTTACTACTGCTAACTTACAGTCTCGAATTATGTAGTCTATAAATTTTTGGTTGTAACAGCACTGCTTGACCTGAAGTAATTTACTTGAAATTCGATAATATCGTACTATTTGTTGCAGAGGAATGAGAGAAAAGTTGACCACGTAGCAATACAACACTCAACGCTGAAAACTTGGTTATGAATGTGTTTTTCATTAGCGTTCTTCTTTCACACTGCGTGAGCCCGAAAATATGCGACTGAGTAGAGGAAGTGACGGTTGGTGTTGGGGAACTTTTAACGTGTCCAGAATAATAATAAAGGCGTCTTTGTTCTATTTCTGTGTGCTAGAAGGGCAGCGTGCGGGCAGCGCACGTTCAGAAACAGCCCCGCCCACCCGTGGGTTGTCCTATTCAGGGGTGTCGAGGAAAAAGGATTCAGTTCTCTGCTTGACTCTGTACTCTAAAATAGAGGATACGTTTGTAAAAAGGTGTAATTGTGTAGGATTGATGATGCGGATTGCGGATATTACAGGTAGCTCACATTGCTTAGTCATTAAAACATTAATACTAGCTATTCATTACGTTGTTTGCCAAATGATTAGACGGTTGGTTTTGCCCTCTGTACAAGGGGAAGCTGTGATATGAGGGGAGGATATTATAGACCAAGAGTGTCCTCACTTCACAACACTGAGATGAGGTAGTGAATCATGAATGCGTCTAGAGACCGTGGTGTCAGCCCTGGAGCTTCTGATGCCGGAGTCAGACAATGACACTGTCAGCAAGACGATGTCAGCAACGTACTGTGTTCTAACTAGTGAGCCCCTATGGCTTAGCTCTATTGTAGAACGCTCAATAAAGTAACACTATGCACTAGGTATCGCATTTGTGCTTTTTGACATTTCTGTAATGGATTTTGAGATTTAAAAACATCACGAGGGGATTTAGAAGAAAGGGTGTGCCTCTGTATCCATCTGAATTTCTCAGAGAACTGCCCTGAACATAAATATTTTAGGGCATTAATCTAGCACCTGATCTACATCTCGTGATGTGTTAAAGGCACAGAAAAAATGTGCTTCTGTATGGAGGTACGTGTTGGTGTAACGGAGATCGTATACTCACATTCAATATGTCACCTATGTGTACACTTGCCTAACATTGTCGGTACAAACTTGATGTTTCTGTCATTGTCAGGTGCAGCAGCATCAGCACTACAGACGCTGGTGCTGGTGTGCGTGCTGCAATGCTGTGCTTCACAACACTTCCCCTCAACGGACTCCTCCAACTCCCCACACAGCACGGGGCTGCACAGCCTCTCCCCCTCGTCCCTTCCCCCACTGCCAGACTTCTACTCATCGTCCTCGCTTCTGCCTTCGTTTGCCGACCAGATTACGCAGGTCAGTTATAGTTGTTGTATTATTTTATGTTTGTGGAACTCTCACTGTTGTAATCAATATTTTATTTACATTTTCATTTGTATTGCTTCCATTGCCGTGGGTGGAGCAAATACTAGGTTGAAGGTAAGTGCTGTAGGGATCATTTGAGTAACTCTAACTCCCTAAAGTCCTCGCTCACACACTCAGCCTCCACAGTCATGTTCATCACTTGTCTTGCCTGCATAATGATATTCTATCTTGATGTTTAGCTGGCATCTTTCTGTCATTCTCTGTCCCCCACTAGCTACTTGCCCTCAGGTCTGCCCTGTACATCGTCACAACCGCCCCTACCTCGTTTTCTGTGTGTGCCCAACGAAGCTTTCTCTCCAGCACTGGTCACACACAGCACATGTTTCACTTTGCCTTCCTTGCTTTTCCTTCTTTACGATACTTTGTCTGACATTAACTTATTTCCCTTATCGTACCTTCTTTACCTTACCTTACCATGTCTCTGCTTACCTTTGCTCGCTCATTACTCTTCAACTTCCAGTGTTGTGTTGCCGCTGCTGCAAAGCCTCCACCTCGTCTTGTGTTCTGTCGAGTTTCTTAAGTACCGCGCAGAACTGCACGCTCAAGAATAATTATTTAAGAACGATAATATGTGAAGGCATCGTCTTCTTGGGCAAGTTATTTACAACATTACTCGAGAAAAACTCAAATTTCAGTGTTCATTTGACTAGATTTGCTTGTGTAATTTCGGCTTGAGGCAATACAAGAATGCTGCAGTCCAAGGACTTAATTCTCCTTTATTTAAGCAGTGAAAAGTTGGAGAGGATTGTTTCCTTCATTATTTTTGAAATCATCACTGAAGCGAACGCTGCTGGTGTGTGTGCGTGGCAGCTTGCTGACGGTGCTGGTGTGTGTGCGTGGCAGCCTGCTGGCGCTGCTGGTGTGTGCGTGGCAGCTTGCTGACGGTGCTGGAGTGTGCGTGTAAGCATGTTGGGGCAATTGAAAGTTGTGTTGAGTTCATGAAGATGCTGCGCAAACAGCAATGATGGCTGTAGAAGCTTGTTGTGGTTGTGGTGCTGTTAGGTCGAGTAGACACTTGTAATGGTTAGTATGTAGTTGGGTTTCGTTTTCTTTCACTGTTTTCTTGTCTGTCGTGGCGAGTTACAATTATTCGGATACAGAATTAGTATTACTATTGTCTTCGGCTCTGTTCCAGTATTCTTCTCGCTGAATTTTTCTTAGTAATTATTTTCAACATAAGTACAATGTTCCCGATAATTTGTTTTTTGTTAGACATGGAACTAGCAATGTACCGAAAAACGTGCGATTAACTGTAAAATAATAATGTGAAATAAATTAGTGTATGCATGTATGTATACAGTAGTGGTTATTTATTTGTTAAAATAAATATATGTAATACATTAAATGTAGCACCGCTGTACCAACATGTCGGTGGGCTGTGTGTGTTAACGTGTGTGCTCTCACAGGGCGCCGACGTGTCGGTGGGCAACACGGCCAGAGAAGGAGAGCTGTCGGCAGGATCTGTGGTGCAGCTTCCGGTGTTGCTGAACCTGCGCCGCTACACCTCCGTCAGCGTCCGCACCTGCTCCCCAGGACCCCTCCTCGTTCAGCGGGGACACACGGTCTGATTTCGAGCTTACTTTGGGACGGGAGTAGGGGCTAACTTTGAGACGGGAGTGGGGGCTAACTTTGAGACGGGAGTGGGGGCTAACTTTGAGACGGGAGTGGGGGCTAATTTTGAGATGCGGGTTGAGGAGATGATGGGACGCAGGATGAGGTAACTGTAAGACTGGGGCTAAGTGTGGGACGCGGGATGGGGTAACTGTGGTTGCTGAGTCGCACTGCTAAAAGCCAGTCACAGGTAGGGAATGTAGGATGTTTTGAGATGCATGTTTACACTATGAGATGAATGTTTGCATTCAAAGTATGACGTAATGTGGAAGATGTTCAGGAGGCTTTTGATAAGTCCTATGTGGAACTGCGGGACGTTTCTACAACTGAGGGTTGAATAAATAACTCAGGGATGACTGACGACACAAGTATCATAGTAGAAGTATGGCATGTGCACCCATGCAATGGGCTACTCGGGGACTCGCTTAACCCATTAACTACCAAATTATTTTCAGACTGATCAAAATGTTACACAAATTATCATTCATTTTCATGTAAATTTGTCGTAATTTTGAACGTAACATTTAGAATGAGAGACTAAAGAGAAAGATTATCTTTAGGCACATAAGTTCCCATCTGGCATAAATGGGTTGAAAACATACTATCTAGAATTAATTGTGTACTCGGTTTTTTTATGTTAAAATGAATGAAATTCAGAATTTATTTTTTTTATGTATAGTTCATCAAAAACAGGTGCTTCAGTTTGTATTGCAAAAATGTAGGATTCGAAAATTAATCCATCCAAATTGAACAAAAGCTTTACTCTAACACGACACATCTCGTGTTGTAGTTCAGTGAAAACTTGTACAGTCACGAGACTTCGAATGAGTTGATGAGTCTTCCCTTGCTGCACGTAATAGACATTCCTGCTCTTATTTACGCGTCAGTGTGCCAGCTTCAGGATTTCACCTTCAGTGTGTCGGCTGCAGTGTGCCGGCTGCAGTGTGCCGGCTGCAGTGTGTCGGCTGCAGTGTGCCGGCTGCAGTGTGCCGGCTGCAGTGTGCCGGCTGCAGTGTGCCGGCTGCAGTGTGCCGGCTGCAGTGTGCCGGCTGCAGTGTGCCGGCTGCAGTGTGCCGGCTGCAGTGTGCCGGCTGCAGTGTGCCGGCTGCAGTGTGCCGGCTGCAGTGTGCTGGCTGCAGTGTGCTGGCTGCAGTGTGCCGGCTGCGGTGTGTAGTGTGTTGAAGTAATGGCAGGGTGAACTGATACTCTTATCGCCTTGGGGCACTTGTACTACGGCCCTGGGGTAAGATATGTGGCACCTGTACTTGTCCCTGGTAGATTTTCCCACCTAACACCTGACCGCTGGCTCTTCCCTCACACACGACATGCAGGGCGACGCACTGACGCTGCAGGTGGCTGACTCTGGGAAGGTGGAGCTTAGCCTAACGAAGGACGGTGTCCTCCACCAGGTGACAGCGCCTCCTGACGTCGCTGACAACGCGTGGCACCACGTCTTCTTAAGGTGCGCAGCCTCTGCATCTCTTACTTCGTCAACACGCAGGCTGAGCAGCTTTTGAGTCTTTAATTTGCGTGCCTGGCGGTGATATTACTCGTGGATTGCTTGTAGTATTTCAGAAACTGGAGTAGTTTTGAAATGACATCAGTGTTGTGCTTGAGATTGGAGGCATGCAGCATATATCATTTTATCATCTAAATGTAATGATGATATATGAATAAAATGATATATCCATAAAATTCAGTTGTGCGACCGTAATATCTGTTAAACTGTAAAATTCTCTTACTACATAATAAACAATTGCTTTACACAGGCAGCTCGGGAGAGCTTACAAGTAGAAACAAAACTGCAGACTGAGAACAGAATCAAGGGTCAATGAAAGATTAATTCAAACGACCCTTTGATGATAACGTCCAGATTTTATAATGACCAGAAACAAAATTATGTGTGAATTAAGAACATAATCAAGCGTCAACAAGAAGTTGTTTTAAAAGACACTTTGGGTTAGATATTAGGTTGTTACAAAAATAATGGCCGATTTCAGAATCCTTCCAGACCTTCGAGCGACCATTATTTTTGTAACAACCTAATACATTGACTACTTGTCCAGGTTCGAGCTGGGCGTCCTGAGTCTGGGCGTGGACGACACCCTGACACCTGTGGCCAGCTCCACAGGACCCCTGAACAGGTTCCTGGACGTGGACCTGCAGTCTGCAGACAGTGTACTCACTGTAGGAGGTGGCACCTTCGTTGGGTGTGTGTTGGAGGGGGCCGGTGTGCCCCTCTCACGCCCCTTCACTCGTCACGTGGGGGTACAGTGGGGCTCCTGTTCGCTCCCTGACGGGCGCAATTGTAGTGAGTATTCCCTAGCATTCTGATGATCCTTAAGAGCAAACGTTTTTTTGGACAATATTTTGGAGCAAACCTGTTTCAAAATATTTAGGAGCAAATTATTTTGCTGACATTATTTTAGAGTAAGCACGTTTTAGAACAACATTTTGAAACAAGCAGGAAGTATTTATAGTGAATTTCTTGATGCTTCGAAAGTGTGTTGGATCAAGCCTTGTTAATACAAATTTCGGTGGAGAGATCGTAGAAGTACATAACACAACTGCAAGTCACTGCCCTGCTTGTCTGTTCAGCTCATGTGAGGGGAGCTGCTGAAGTCTCAGAGATTTTATTCCTTCAACTGCTACGGCGAGAGCAACTTTCCAAATATTGTCATCATTCTATACTTGACAGCGACGCTGCTATCAAGACTGTGACTTTGACCAGTAAATCTCCTCTTGTGTTATTATTTCACTGCGGGGCTTCAGTTCCTCCTTGTCTCTGTCAAACATGTCGTGCGTTTGCATAGCTTCAGCCCAATATACTGTGGGTGTAGTGAAATATATTTATGTCGAGTGTGAGAGTTCATATGCAAACGAGGCTTCTTTCAGCCTTTTCCTGTACGAGCGCAAACAACTCTAAATTAACGAGGAACAAGAAAGGGAGTTTCTTGATACTTCAGTGTCTACTCTCTCGAATCTCCTTGTGGCTAAAGTTATAAATATAGACATTTTATTACCTGAATAGCAATAATAAAACTCGTATGCTGAAACTCGCATGCAGCATTGCAGTGCCACAGCACGAACGTGCTGTCATGTGCTGCTTCCCCTTTGTTGACGTGCAGTTAAGGTTACCTTTCCCTGAATCTGACTGGATCCCTCACCAAGTTCTACGGTTCTGATTATGTGCGTTCAATATCATTGATAGATAATATATCTAGATACGTTTCCTGGAGTCGTTTTCTTTAACACGTTTCCTGCGATTGCCTAGCCGGAGCAAATCTTTACTTTGTACATACAGTCAGTGGAAAGCTTAGAAAAAATTAGAGAACCTAACTTGAGTGACCCACCGGTGTGTCACTTCGCAGGAAATGTGTTAAATTGTAACCTAGTATCACTCATGGATGGCTTCACAATCAATGGATATTTTTTGAGAGACAGAGACCATGTCTAGTGTCTTGCGTCATGTGGTGTAACTCAATAGAATACTTCTAATCAAGTCCCTGTTCTTTTTGTACTTCAGATGGTTCGAGTAAGTACACTCTGCTCATACGGCCAGCTGGTTAACTTATTTGCTATTCAGCTTTCTAGCTTATTTTCTTCCCAGCTGGCTAGCGTATTTTCTTCCCAGCTGGCTAGCGTATTTTCTTCCCAGCTGGCTAGCGTATTTTCTTCCCAGCTGGCTAGCGTATTTTCTTCCCAGCTGGCTAGCGTATTTCTTCTCAGCTGGCTAGCGTATTTTCTTCCCAGTTGGCTAGTGTATTTTCTTCCCAGTTGGCTAGCGTATTTCCTGCCTAGCTGGCCGGTTTGCTTGTTGCCCCACTTGCTCGTATTGCGTTCCTTATGAGCGTTCTGTATTAAAGGTTAGTATTGAGTAGTATAATCCGTACTCATAGTTTAGCACCCATCTGAATACTACGCCTATTTTGTGTTTTACTTGTGCAGATACGTATTGTTTACCTTCAAATGACTTTGCTACCAATTTCGTGCATAAGTAAGCTTTGTCTCTGTGAACTGCCACTGTGAAAATTACATGTAAAATTAGCTAACTGCCTTCATTTTAACGAGTGTAAATTGTTATCTATCCCCGGGGTCATACTGGCCTCTGTCTTCTTGAATTCACAAGGCACAATGCTGGATCCAATCCCTTAATTACTTTTTGCATGTATTAACGCCTTTAGTAAGTGAATCGTTTGATCGCTCTTGTCTAATCAGTGACCTGTGGCAATTAAGTTCTCCATACCGTATTAACTACTGAGTACTTTACTCCATTATTGAGTACTTCCCTTGATTTTGAGTACTCTACTCCATTATTAAGTACTTTATTCCCTTATTGAACACTTTTCTCTGTTGAGTACATTCGGCCACCATTACGTTATTGAGTACGCTTGCTATTGTTAAGTACTCTTGTCTCCATCAATACTCTTGGTGTTATTGAACTATTTTGTTCGAGCGAGTACTCTCTGACTTACTATGTACCGTTTAACTAACTGAATATTTTTAGCATCGTATTGATCGCCGTATTGAATATTCTTTCTTTTATTAATCTTTATTCACCTTGCTTTCTTCTTTTCAACTAAGAATATTCTTTAATTTCATTTACTTGCATGATTTATTGAGTTTTTTAGCCTTATTCTGCTCTCGTTGCCTTACTGAAGCTCAATTACTCTATCAAGAAACTGGTCTATAAAGAAATAACGATTCAATATCAGCGATAATTCCTGGGAGTTTTAAAATAAAATCGTATTCTTGTTCCTCCTTCAGGTGGTTACGACACAGACCCTTGCTTTAGCGCTCCCTGTGGTAATCACGGCACATGTGAAGTCTTGCATGAAGGCATCCGCTGCAACTGCTACACCCGCTACACAGGCCCCACTTGTCTTCTTGACCAGGGTGAGTGTCAGGCCTAACTGCCGTATTATCCGGGTGTGTGTCAGGCCTAACTGCCGTATTATCAGGGTGTGTGTCAGGGGGCCTAACTGACGTATTATCCGGGTGTGTGTCAGGCCTAACTGCCGTGTTATCCGGGCGTGTATCAGGCCTAACTGCCGTGTTATCCGGGCGTGTGTCAGGCCTAACTGCCGTGTTATCCGGGCGTGTGTCAGGCCTAACTGACGTGTTATCAGGGTGTGTGTCAGGCCTAACTGCTGTATTATCCGGGCGTGTGTCAGGGGGCCTAACTGACGTGTTATCAGGGGGCCTAACTGACGTATTATCAGGAGGAGTGTCGGGACCTAACTTGCACAGCAGGATGTGTGTTTGGATCCCTCAGCGTTGTGAACCAGGGTCAGTATCAGGCTCTATTTGCTTCTTGGACCAAGGAAGTTTTTGGACTCTTCTACGTTGTGGACGAGAGTATATCTGTATCATTCTGCCGTGAGGGGCACGATGCAGCATAATACGGTGCCTACAACAGGATGCGTTTGTATTGTGGTCCACTGGTCAGTGCTGCTTTATGATCCGAGGTAATGAGGTTTGACGTGGCGACAAAGATGTGCCTGACAGCCTGCCTGATGAAGGATGGTGGCGACTAAGAAGTGTTCTCCGTGAATCGAGCTCATTTAAAGCTCTTTATTTCCTGCACGTTGTTCTGTTTATGTTTACTTTGTGAAAAAAATTGTTCTAAGAGGAAGCAAAACTTGATGAAAGCAATTCGTTCATATTTCATTGTCAATAAATAGATTATTTTATTTACTTCTAATTATATAGAAGCACATTCTTTTTATCGTGTCTCTAGTTTGTCACTCATTGTATATTTCAGAATTGACGACGGAACTGGCCTCCCTAACGTTTTCAAATAACTTGTAAATTATTTCATCATCGTTTTCTTCTGTCTAAAATTTTCAGTGAATTTAACTTGTGAAAATAACTTGTTTAAGCATTAAGAAGAACTGTATGCCAGAGACATTTGTAGGTCTCCTTCCGAGCTTCTACTCGTATTCCATAACCCAAAAGGGGTGACCAGATTTAAGACACCATTAGCGTGAACGAATTCTCATAGATTCAACATCTATTTGAATAAGACGAGGATATTTGTTGCAGGTCCGTTGTGTAGTCGACCCGAGCATGCGTGCCAAAATGGTGGGCTGTGCCAAGAGGATTGGCGGGGCAGTAGCACCTCCTGCGCATGCGTGCCTGGCTACACGGGTGCCCGCTGTGAGAGGCTCGTACAGCACGAGTGCGACCACAACCCCTGCAACGTAAGTATTACTGTAACCTCTGCAGCGTGTTACCGTAACCCCTGCAGCGTAAGTGTTACTGTAACCCCTGCAGCGTAAGTGTTACTGTAACCCCTGCAGCGCAAGTGTTGCTGTAGCCCCTGCAGCGCATCACCACAACCCCTGCAGTGTAAGTGCCACCACAACCTTTCCAGAGTAAGTGCCACCACAATCCCCTGTACTATTTGGGTACCGGGACGGTGCGAAGGTTCATGTTTCTTTGCTCCTAGCGCTGGATCTGAAAATGGTGCACAGTGCGAGCTCGCTGGCTCTTGTGGGGGCAACAAAAAAAATCATGCGCTTGATGGAACGTCTGTCATTTCTTGTGTTGCGATTTCTTGTGATTTAGATGCATAAAGTAATACATTTATTGATGAAATGTTTGACATCGACGTATGTTTGGTTGCTTATTTTCTTTATTTTGTCAAGTAATCAGTCATTTATTAACGGTATGTACAACGTAGGCTAAGGCTTTGTTACAAGTTTTCCTTTATTTAATTCAATTGAAGGAGACCTGCTACGTCATCTGTTACTTTATCGGTGATTTTTATGTTTGAGTCATGGCTTGACCTGCTAATGTGTATGCCCTCTCCAGAACGGTGGGACGTGCGAGTTGTCTGCCTTTGGAGACACAGTGGTGTGCGTATGTCCCGAGGGCGTGTCGGGACAATACTGTGAGGTGCAGAGGGATGAGTGTGCCTCACAACCATGCCTTAACGGGGGACAATGCACCGACCTCACCAACGCCTTCACCTGCGACTGCAACGGCACTGGGTATGTGGCCGCCATCTAGGTGCCTGAACATCATGTAGGAGGAGTGTGTCTGAACATGAACTGTAACGACAAAGAATCTATGATGTTCGATTGTTAATTATTGTACATATGTTGAGGTATTCCTGAAATGCTTAGGCCACAAACTCACTTAGTTAACACAATCGAGTCGTCGCTCCTGACCAGCGCAGATGACTTGCTTCAGGTAATTCCACTCTACCTCTCTGTTCCCAGATACCGGGGCATCACGTGCTCAGAGAACATAGACGAGTGTGGGGAGGACGCCCCCTGTGCGGAGGGTGCCACCTGCTTTGACCTTTACGGAGGGTACGAGTGCGCGTGCCCCCCTGGCACCGCCGGACCCACGTGTCACTCAGTGAGTCCATTTTTCTGGGTGGGAGTTCCTTTTTCTGGGTGGGAGTTCCTTTTTCTGGGTGGGAGTTCCTTTTTCTGGGTGGGAGTTCATTTTTCTGGCTGGGAGTTCATTTTTCTGGCTGGGAGTTCATTTTTCTGGCTGTGAGTTCATTTTTCTGAGTGTGAGTTCATTTTTCAACGAGAGAGTGTTGGACTCCGTGTTGAGGTTCTGTGTACCTCTGCCATGTGACAGTCACGTCTGTCGCCTGTTACACTTGCTTCTGAACCCCTCACTCTCTAGTACTGACACTCCTAAATTCGGTATTGAGAATCCATTATTCCCTAATATTTCGAAACTATCACATATCAAAAAGACATTATTTTCTAATGTTTAGAACCCATTAAGCCAGAATACCAAAAACCATCGTACCCCAGCATCAATATTCCATTAAACCCTGCTATTAAAAATCCATTATCCTCCAGTATCAAGAACCCATTCAACCCCAGTACCAAGGCCCCATTAAACCCCAGTGGCAAAATCCCATTATACCCCAGCACCAGGACTATCATACTCTGCTATTAAGAATCCATCATTGTCCAGGCGATGGACGAGTGTGCCTCACTGCCGTGCCTCAACGAGGGCACCTGCGAGAGCCTCAACGGTGGGTCAGGGTTCTCGTGCGTGTGCGCGCCCAGCTTCGGTGGCCTCCGCTGCGAAATGCACCTTGGGGAGTGTGCTGACCCCCCTTGTGCCTCCTCCCCATCACCCTCACTCTGCCCTCCTGGCCAAACTGGTGAGAGTAGGAGAGTGGCGGCATGCGTGGTCTGAGTGTAGGCGAGTGTGCGGGGTGACTATTATAACTACCTTTGCATTAATCCACAACTGCATGCACACTTGTACAGTAGCAGTTGCATGCACACATGCACTCAAGATCAGCAACATGCACTCAATAACAGCTACACACACCCAGGCTAGCAGTTACAGGCCTGTAACTGTTGTGTACGCGTGCTTTCCTAAAAAGGAACTATTACAGAGGAGCTACAGTCTATGGGCAACTATTGAAGGCACGGGACACTATCTAAACTGTGCGTCGTGTGTTTATGGCAACAACGTCATTTAAGGCAGAAGAAGAAACGCGTAAAAGCCTCTTATCCAATATATTTAGTCTCAAAGTATGTTTAGTTCTGTAGAGTAAGAATATATGATAGTTTCGTGTGCCTCTGAAGCATGCCTTCAATACTCTTATAGTACATCTTAATATGAAATGTATCAATTACAACATAATTTTTACACTGTGTAATTGTCATGCTGCAATTGTCATGCTGTAATTGTCATACTGCAAGTATATCATATTGCAATTCTGCGGTACTGGAATTCTGTCTCAAGGCAAGTCTGTCATACTACAAATATTTCGTACTACAAATATTTCGTACTACAATTATCTTATACTACAATTTATCTTTCACTGTAATTATGTAATATGATTTATGAGTTAACATTTTACAGTGTTAACTTGTAGGATTCTTTCAAACCAACTTTCAGGATCGCCACCGAACTGCACAGCCGCTGTGAGCTGCGACTCGAGCCCCTGCCTCAACGGCGCCCTCTGCCACGAGGCTGCTGATGGTGCCTACTTCTGCGTCTGTCCACCGGGCTACACGGGTGAGAAACCCTCCATGTCCCGGGATCCTAGTCATATTCCGGGATCCTGGTCATGTTCTGAGATCCAGATCTTGCGTTTATATTTTCATTCTGTTGAAAATTGTGTCATTTCTTAGTGTAATGAATTTAAAAAGACGAATATTTTGTCCCCACAAGGTGAACAATGCGAGTCGGAGCAGTCCCGTGCCAGCCGCGTCTCGGAGGCGTCGTGCGCCCACGACTCGTGCCAGAACGGAGGTTCGTGCACCGTGTCTGCTGCTGGTGTTGTGTGCGCCTGCACCCCAGGCTTCACTGGCTCGTCCTGTCAGACCAACGTCAACGAGTGTGACCTGGGCGTCTGTGTGCACGCTGTGCACTGCACTGACATAGTGAGTGCCGGCTCGTGCTACAGTTGGACATGTGTATTCACGCAACGTCTATGTTATTGCATATTAGGGTCACCTACGTTTTCAATTTGAAGTACTTTGGTTTTAATTCAGCTCTTGATGTCTACAATTGAAGATTCCGTCTAACGGTCGTCGTCCCCACGGTTTGATTTTTTTTGTTCAACGTAGAGTTTCTCAAATTTCAGATACTGGTGCATGAATATTTTATCGTTTTCACTTTGAGGTTGTATTGTTCTTAATTTAGATGTTATTAACTAAACCGACGTACCTGAGGAAATATTTTGCATGAAAGAATCATATTTTGTCATTTCAGAAAATACCAACACTTCCAGACTCATTATGCTAGAGTGAATGTGTTCAAAACCTATGTCTAACTTTATTGAAATCACGTGATTTAGAGAGAAAACTACCAGTGTGCACGTACAACTGATGTGATGAGAGTGTAGCTGAATAGAATAGATTGTATAGTTCTCAGATGATTTACATTTGACGAAGAAATGAGCAAGAATCGCTTGGCTGTGAGAGTAATGAAGTTAGAAATGAAAGGTAGATTAATAGTAGAACAAAGTTTGGATGAAAAAATTGATGGTGTATGATGTACTTCATATTTATACGACAGAGTCATTGACTCGAGTTCTAACATCAGAAAAAATTGCAGTAAAACTGGTTGCAATTGTAGCAGGCTGCACTAGCATCTAGAATCTCACAAACACCTTGTCACTTCTCAGTTCGGGAGTTACGAGTGCGTGTGTGAGGAAGGCTGGCAAGGTCGCAACTGCAGCGAGGCTGTAGACATCTGCGCCGCCAATCCCTGTCTCCACAACGGCACCTGCACGCAGAGAATGAACGGCTCCTTCCGCTGCACCTGTCGTCCGGGCTTCACGGGTAAGAATAATTATTATTATTTACATATAATACAATAAGCCTAGATACTGGTCTAAAACATCAGAAGGATTGGCATAAAAGACTTATCATTTACACAAAGTGTTACTCAGCCACACACTTTTACATTGTAGTGCTGCTTGGCTGATGTAAGCAGCACTTTCTTCTGTTTTACCTATGTCACCATATAGTAGCGGTTCTCCTCTTCGCATTCAAACTAGGGAGATGACTAGGTACTCAGCTAGTACTACATGAAACATGCACGGTGTTACACGCATTTTTATATCTTGCTTATATTTCTGTTATCTCAGAGTGTAGTCATCCTTTTCTCACAACTGCAGTCTCTAACTGCAGCTTTTCCTTCATCCCACATGATAAATAACTTCCTCCCTCGATTCCACTCCGTCATCTTCTGATGACATCGCTCTAATATTATCCTTTTCACTAACACTTCCCTCCTGTATCCTGTTTTCCAGCTTCCTTTACTTCTTTTTTAATATTCTTTTGACATCGTTTTGATTCTCTTAACTCGTAGCCCACCTTACATACAATAATTATCTTACTATTTTACCACAATAATTATTTCTCGTTTTATTTTTATATTTATTTTACACGCATTGTCATTTTTTAAACCTTATACTTTCATTCGCAGGAAGCCGGTGCGAGGTGGACAGAAACGAATGCGCAGGAGTGACGTGCCTACACGGAGGCACGTGTCGTGACGGCATCAACAGCTACACGTGCGAGTGCGTGCCTGCGTGGTCAGGTCTCCATTGCACCGAGCCCTACGACGCCTGCTCCTCAGACCCCTGCCTTCAAGGGGCGCAGTGCGTCTCCAACGACGACCAGGACGAGCCTGGCTTCCAGTGCCTTTGTGCTGCTGGTGAGAAATTAACAAAGATTCAAGATTTACAGACTTCGGCTTAACAGCAGACAAAGAACGCTCTGACAGACCAAGATCGATACAAAATGGATGAGTAATTCAAAGTGTTTCATTGAGTGTTGCAGTAGATTTAAAAACGTCGACTGGACAACGTTCCAGTCAACTAGGAATTTTAAGAAAATCACCGTTTAATCGAGTTTTTAAAATCTGCTGCAACACTCAATGAAATCCGCTGAATTACACACACATTTCAGAATCTTGAAGTCATTGCAATTATGCAATGTTTGAAAAGCCTTTGTTGATTAAATGTTCTTACGAAGTCCCTCTGTACTGCAACTAACGATCCATTGCGAGAGAAATAACTTTTCACAATCTTTGCTCTTTAGTCTTGCTGTATTTTGGCATTTTTGGGATATGATAATTGAGAAAATATCAATTAAAAAATATGCTTCAAATCTGCATCATCGATACAGGATGAAACTTCAAGATTTTCTCCTTTATTTCATATGCAATGCATTTTTATAATTGTATTATTTGTCGTGAAATAAATGTTCAAAATGGTGGACTTTTACGCCACCCTGTATAACTCTGATTCAAGGGTAGACTGCAGAGTGCCTGACTCGGAGTTCCATCGTATGAAGCCAGTCAAAAATTTGTTGGCAGGGTTCGACGGTGTGCTGTGTGACAACAACATTGACGACTGCGTTGGAGTGCTGTGCTCTGATGGACATGTGTGCCACGACCTCGTGAACAGCAGCGAGTGCCGCTGTCCCTTGGGGTTCACAGGGGCCACTTGCGAAGATCAGGTTGACGAGTGCGAAAGCACCCCCTGCCAGAACGGGGGGCAGTGCGTTGATGGCTTAGCCAATTACACGTGCACGTGCCCACCTGGTTTCGTTGGTAAGTACTGTAAAGTTGTCGTTGGGAACTTTCAAAAAAACGCTAAGCTTTTAATTGATTTTTGGGATAAATAGCTTCCTTTTATTACTTCATTAAGTCACCATCGTGGCTGAACGCTCTGTACATCTAAATATTTTCAATGTTTCAGATTTATAAGTATACACAAATATATACTCACATGGCATTGCTAAATGAGTGTTTCGTGTGACAGGACACAACTGCGAGTCTGACGTAAATGAGTGCTCTCTCACACCTGAACTTTGCAACCATGGCATCTGCGAGAACACGGAAGGCTCTTACCAATGCTATTGCCTCCCTGGCTACTCTGGCGACCACTGCAGCGTCGAATTCGACGAATGCCTGTCTCATCCCTGCAACAACAATGGTACCTGCATCAATCAAGTTAATGGGTACGAGTGTCAGTGTCTGCCAGGCTACACAGGGGTTGACTGTGAGACAGACATCAATGAATGCGAGGTCACTCCCTGCATGAACGGGGCAACCTGCATTGACCTGATCGCTGCGTTTTCCTGCGTGTGTGTGCCGGGCTTCACGGACACCATCTGCTCTACGAACATTGACGAGTGTGAGGTGTGTAATTTATTTCATTTCAAGTATAATTGAGATTTTAACTGTTAGTAAGTTGTAATTATTGAGTACACTAAACCTCTCAATTACTACACTCGCCTACTGCATTAATATGATAGCTTATTCTAAGAAGTGCAAAGTATGTGATTGACCTGAGCTGCATGTAAAAGAAGTCAGACACAAACACCGTCAAACTACACCAATGTAGAAATCCAATAAACTTCTTACACTAGAACTGGAAAGACCTTCAGTTAATTTTCCTATCATATTAATTGGTTGACTAATTTTTTGCCAACACCAGTGCTGCAGCTGTTGCTCATAGTCGTCGTATGAACAATAGTTTATGTTGTGTGAGGTTTTAGGAGCGGCTTACCAATCAAAATTTTAAACTACAACTCTCGCTATGTTGACAGCCACTGCCCTGTGAGAACAACGGCCTGTGCGTGGACGGCATCAACAGTTACGCCTGCAACTGCTCAGACACAGGCTTCAAGGGTGACCACTGCGAACTCAATATTGACGACTGTGAGCCACAGCCCTGCCAGCACGGCTCCAACTGTACTGACCTCATCAAGGATCACGCCTGCGCCTGCCACCCAGGCTATGAAGGTCACTAGCAGTTCCTCTGCTGCTTATCGTTTTTATCAATCATTAGCAATTGTAGAGGAAAATCGTCCTTGTGAGTTTATAAATTTTTAATCTCGCCGTCAAGGATCTTGCTGCCATGGTAAAGGTACGGGAGGCTTCGAACGCTCGAAATAAGCAAGTAAAAATTAGATAATCCGATATTCGGCTTTATATTCGAGAGTTAAAACTATTGGTATGATCTAAGAAGCAATATTTCCAATAGAATGGAGAATAATGCCTGCTCGTGCTGTTTTAATTATGAAGATGAGAATCATTTTTCATTGATTCATCCATGTACGCTCTTTGGCTGTGAAGGTGCGGCTGGTCTTCAATAAAGGCTTTTTGGGCCATCAGATGAAGAGACAGAAGCCGTTTCATATTGGTAATTTGTGACGGGTTATAACATGACTCTGATACTGAGTGTTTCTGTATATTTTTTTTATACTAGATAATCATATTAGTGAAAGCTTCGTCTTGGGGATGGTGCACCTAAAGCGAAATAAAATCCTACTCTTTTTTATAGATTGTTGATGAAGGGCTGTCTGTTTAATAATCTTTTGCTTTGGAAAAGTTGTAAATTAATTGGGCTGGTAAGATACTGATTGGGCTTCCCACCTCCATAGTCACACTTTCAATCTACATTATTTTATCCTGGAATATTCTTGATTGCAAAGCACCTGCAACTGACGGCATCAATTTTATCTCGCTCGCACCATAAGAGTGTTCTAATTTGAATTTTCTAAGGTATGAACCGTATGGCGAACTATTTTCGTTGTAAATAATTATGTATGACTTACTCACGAGTGCTGTTGTCATCAGGCAAGAACTGCGAAGTTGACATCCCTGAATGTGAGGCTGTCCCATGCCAGTTCGGTGGTACGTGTTACGAGCGCAGCAATACCACCCTCTACGAGCTCGGTGTCTTCCAGGACTTCTCCTTCGCTACCGCTGGAGGCTACGTGTGCCAGTGCATCCCTGGTTTCACAGGTAACCTGCGCTCAGTTGTACTTCCTTCTGTTGTGGTTATTGTTATCAACTCGAGGCCGATTAAGAAATAACTCTGCAGTCTTCATCTACCTCTCACTTTCAGTTTCAACTGCTTCACTGATGAGCATGCAATTTCCATATTCCATCTGCTATTAGTTCCTTGCTCACTAGAAGAGCGCGTAAAGTTTTGGCTTAAGAAAAATAAATTCTGAATTCGATTCGGTTTCATCAGCTTGCACCATTAACGATACAACTCTTTTGTTCAGTAGGATACAATAGTGTGGGATGTTGAGAGGGGAGGGATGAAAAACGTAGACATTTTTATCCGTACAAACTTTCTTTTACTGCTATTTTCTGATCTTGGGAGAAAATGTTAAAGCAAATCATCTAATATTTGCTAGTTGTCTTGAAGAACGCTTTAGTTGCCACATGAAAATGTTGAAATTGCATGATTTATCAAAGTGACAGGGAATGGACACTCGGCAGCCATACTTGCATTTGACTCATTGCTGTGAAATGTATCATATCTAGTACAGTTTCTTAAATACCAATAGAGTAGGATATGGTACCAGAAACAAGTTGAGTAGTTCATTCGTGAGTAGTACACAAGTCCTATTCCATCAGGCTCCAATCACGCATAGGCACCAGAGTAGGAGTAAGATAAGGTGGAAGGAGGCGTTATACCCAAAGTCATTAATTTTCATGTGCAGGCATCAGCATGTACGATTTACAAGAGAAAGAAACCGTTTTGCGTGTGTATGATCCTGAGGCTTAATAGTCTTCTACATCAACAGTGGTAAAATTATTGTTTTTCTTCTTTCATACTGTTTTGACACTTCTCTTGGATGACGTACCACCAGTGTTATTGTCAATTTAGTGACTAAGTTCAATTTTGATTTAGCTTAGTTAATTCCGCATGGTACCTTGAAGTGTTTCATTAGTACCTGGCCCTTATTTCTGGTTCGTTCATTATCGTCTTTGTCGAAAAGCCCTTTCAAGCTAACATCGTTGAATTTCGTTGCTTTACGGTAAATTCTCTTAATTTTTTGTTGTTTCATCACGAGGTAGAAGACCAGAGTTGTACTAAATATTCCAAACGTGCTCGAACTAGTACTTTATGGAGTATTACAGTCTTTTCGTTTGTTATGCCAAAAGGACCTTTTCTTTTACGTAAGCTATTTAATAATTTTCGGTTTGTTGTGTTATAAGTCTATTGAGGATTTCAAGCATTTTGTGTATGATGAGCTTGGTAATTCTTCATACTGGAGCTTTATGTAGTCTGCTATAACTGTTGAGACTTGCTCTCTTTGAGCTCATTTTTTCTGGCTCTTCGTAATGTCATTCTCTTTGCAGGCGAAAATTGCGAGATAAACATTGACGAGTGCGAGAGCAGTCCGTGCGAGCACGGCGAGTGCGAGGATGGTATCAACTCGTACGAGTGCCATTGCGAGCCTGGCTATGAGGGCGTCAACTGCGAGCAGGAGATCGACGAGTGCGAGCGCTTCTCGCCGTGTGAACACGGCTCCTGTCAAGACCTGGTGAGCGCCTCGTATAATCAACTCGAGTGTTCCAGGGTGGATGTAGTTTGTACGCTTCAGTTTGTACATTTGTAGTTCGCACGTCTCTGGGTTTTCTTAACTCACTGGAAATTCTACTGCAGTGACTGCGGGATCAGTTACATCTCTTAGTCTAGCTAATCTTTTTCTTGGTATTCTTTCTCAGAAAATCTACGAAATAAATCAGGATGTTTAGATGAACACTCATGAGAGAATGAAAGGGACGAGTCTAGTTAACAATGTGATGTGATCATACGCAGTGGAATACGGGTAAGACGTCAGTCAAGGTTGCGTGCAAGGAAAGCTAAGTGATGGTCAGTTCATGGCAATATATCATGTATTGTAAGGATTTAAAAAAATATATGAAGGAATGGATTAGAGCCTGAGTGTGAGCGAAACCTCATGAGATCTGGTCCAGTACATTGTCTTCTTGGAAAGGGTTTCTAAAGGCGTGTAGGATAAAAAACATCACAGGGGAGGAGTGAATCAGCCACGACTGCCTAGGCAGGCTGTAGAAGCTTCCATGCTGGGCCTCTCGTTCCTAAGAGTGGAAATGAGAGTCGAATCGAAAGACCAATTCCATTTGTCGTCTGCATCCCTTCGTGCGTTGGGGAAAGTATTGAAAAATACTTGTATTTTTTCACAGCAATTCAGTATTTTTAGTAGTATTGCTAGTTAAATTTCTGAAAACTCGGAGTTTATCTTTTTGTGTGTACGCTAGCATCATAAAACACTACACGAGTATGAAACAATTTCTTAGTATGAATGAACTTGTGAGTTCATAGCATGCCCGTTCTTTAGTTCGTAACGAAATGAACATTATCTTAGACAAGAACTTAAAACTTGCTTGCTACAACTCTTGACATTCGATCACATCTTTCATTTCTTTCAGTACCAGTAGCATTATATTTGTAGCCAGAGGAACATTTGTTGATTTTTTGTGCGTAAATAATTGTGCGTAAATAATTGTGCGTACCCAGGTGGCAGACTACACGTGTGACTGCCAACTGGACTACGGTGGCAAGAACTGCTCTGTGGTCTTAACAGGCTGCCAGGACGTCGTGTGTTCACACAACGGCACTTGTGAGGCACTGCTTTTTGACGAGACGCGTCACGACTTCACTTGCCACTGCCAGCCAGGCTTCACAGGGCGCGTCTGTGGCGACTCCACCACTTTCTCCTTGGCTGGCTCGTCCTACCTCCTTGTCAGTTCCCCTTTGTCCTCTGAAGGTGAGCGATTAATTTATCGTGCTGTTCCTCGTATGAAAATATAACGTTTTCTAACACTGATGGTTGTGGCGTAGTTAGAACTACGCATGCTAACCACACAGGAGAGTATGTTGCTAATCTATAAGTCATATTGAATTTGTCATCTGATAGAGAAGGATCTATTGGTGATTTTAAGGATTGTTCAGTGATGTGTAGAACTTTCTAATTTCCATACATGTGGTTAGGTATGTGACAGACTTTATTTTTCAGACTGCGTTGGAGAATTCACTCGGCAACTAATCAGTTGTCTTCCTTGCTTTGAACGTTGTTCATTTGTTATCAAAGATGGAAATAGTATTCTATTTCATAAAGTAGTCTTGTGTGTGTAATACCATGCCAGTCCCTTGAAAGCTTCACTTCAACTTCAGATGTGTATTGTTTGATTATCATTCTCGCATTTAGTGACAATGTCATGATGATTTACTGTGTAATTAAATTATATACGAAAGGTATTGTCCACTACTACGTTCCCATAAACTTTTGCTGCTTCACTTGACAAATTATATTTTTTCTTTGGCTCTCGAAATGCAATTTGAAGTTCTGCTCATCAAGGAATGTTTCAAATAGAAACTTTTCCGTCCCCACGTGTTGAAGAAGGCGTTGTGGAATCGTCGTACAGTAAAGTAGTGAGGGTTGTTTAGATATTTTGCAGTAGCAATGGTGAGGGTAGCTCGTCAAATTGAGGTGAAAACGGTGATGTTAATTATGATGTGTGTTGTTAAAGTAATGGTAGGAGTAATTTCGGCATAGTGAGACCATAATGTTTAGGTTGATGTGTATCTAATCATTACCTGACAATAAAAACTTGTGTATATTTTTTATTGGTTGTAGATTACGGTCTTGCACTATTAAGGCGGATTAACTGTTATCTGTAAAGTGAGTTCCACCGTCCGTGCTTCAGGGTACACGCTGGAGCTGTGGCTGCGGACAACGCTGCCAGGAGGGCTACTGGCTGTGGGCAGCGGCGAGACTTACTTCAGTCTTGAGCTCAGCGGAGGCAGACTCAACCTCCACTCCTCACTCCTTAACCAGTGCGTGTCAATTGCACAGCAATCTTATCAACACGTTCGATTTGCTTGATGCGTAAATTTTACTGTGCGTCTGATATCTGTGGAGTTACGACCTAAATATATGATAGTAGGGTGGGGACTTTGGCTTTTCTATTGTGACTGAATATCAACAAAATAAAAATATTCTTCAATACCTGTGCAGGTGGGAGGGCATATTCGCTGGGGAGGGTCTGAATAGTGGCACGTGGGAGCGCGTGGGGCTGATCATCAACGACTCACACGTCGTGCTCACAGGAAGGGAGGACTCCTTCGTGCACCCCATCGCTCCTGTCGAGGGCCACACTTCCTTCACCACCACAGTCCTTGGTGTGGCCCCTTGTTTTTTGTTTTTTGTTTATGTTATTTTTAGCTCTGGAATCAAGGATTTGGTTGTGATGAGAGACAGGCTCATGAATTGGCTAGAGTAACAAATGCTTTTCTCGATAATAGTAATAATTAAATTTATTATGCAGTATTTTTCCTGGTTAACAAGCTCAATAGTACGAGTTTGAAGTGCATGTGTTTCACTTCTCTTAATACAAATACTTCATTTACGAACTTCTCAGGGGACATCTCTCACGCAGTAAATCAACTTCAACTTTGAGTTCACTGTGCAACCAGCAAATGAAAAAATTACCTAGACTTTTTTTCGGGCTAACAAGCGCCTCATATCAGTAGCGGTCGTTCAAGCCACTCTTGTTTGACGTTGCAGTTGACAACTTCACTGTTCTGTGGTATCATCGATGCGATTTAACTCATGAACCTTCGATATGATAGATTGAGAATGAAAGCTAGTCCAGTTCTAGATTCCCAAATTACCCTTATTGATCTCAACCCCTATGAAGTTCTGTAAAGTTTTGATTCTCTTAATAGTATGAGTCAAATTTACGTATCTGTAAAACTCAATTTCTAATTCTTTTTTATTTATGTTCTTATCGAATGTAATACGAATTTTAACAAAATGTTGAACTGCTGAACTCAGTATAAAGTTAATGGATTGGTGTGAATGAGTGGTATTTAGTAGGATAAATTATTTCAGGATAATTTTCGTGCTTAAAGGATCTTTGTTAAGTCCTGAATAGTCTGGTCAGCGGGAAATTTTCTCTTGTATTTCACTTAAACGTTCAGCATTGCTACATTTTCTTTTAAAATTTGAAACGTGGATTCGTATTTGTTTTTTTTTTCAAATATTTGTGCGCAAATTTGGAGAAAGTACTGGCACATATCCTGAATATTTGTTATGTAGGTAGCAAGCTCTGTTGCCTATGAGAAATCCCTACCCACTGAATAGCTCTATAATAAAAAATTTCAGAAAGACGTACATCGCTTCTATTACAAAATAGATCTTTCATCATGCTCAAGCTGTAAGATCGAAGCCAAACAGGTGCTAGGATATATTTTTTCTGCGCACCCAAACTGGAAAGAGAAAATGACTGTTTGTTTTTCAAACTTATGTTCAGGCGGAGCAATTACGACTCTGAGGGCAGTGACCAACGGAGCCCCGTTCCTGACGGGGTGCCTGCAGGATGTGGCTGTGAACGGGGAGCGCATCGTCCCAGCCCGCATGCCCGCACCCAGCAAGGTGGTTTGCTCTGCTACGTGCTTGTGCTGAGTGCTGGCGTGTGTGTGCTGAGTGCTGGCGTGTGTGTGTGCTGAGTGCTGGCGTGTGTGTGTGCTGAGTGCTGGCGCGTGTGTGCTGAGTGCTGACGTGTGCTGATGCGACTGTGGCTTCTTAGTGCTGCGTCAGTATGAGGAGCCATAACACCACTCCTAAAAACTGCAAAAGAATCCATAAATCAAAATTTGAACCAGCTAATGTTTCACTTTCTTAAAGTTACTCCTTAGCTTTAATTCTTTCGATCATTTTATGAAATTATACAAATTAACGCTGAAACTCTGACATCCAAAGAAGAATGAACAGTTTCAATAGTATCACTAACAATGGTTCAATGGCTACACTAACTCATCACTAGCAGCATTAGCTTTGCTATCATGTAATTGTGCAAGTGGTCGTGCTGATATTGGAGTGTTCCTCAGGTGGCCATCACGGAAGGGTGCCCGCGTGAGGAACAGTGTGAGCCCAACCCTTGCCGTAACTCGGGTCGCTGCTCTGACCTCTGGAGCAGCTACGAGTGCCACTGCCGCCGCCCCTATCTCGGCCGTACCTGCCGCCTCAGTGAGTGCTCTTTTCTCTTAATCTTAAATTGACCCCTATTGCAGTTTTTACTAATGTGTCTGATAGAAAAGGAAAATTTTAGATCCTGTTGTGTTCGGTAAATTTAGAAAGTTTTGTTCGGAAAGTGTCGGTGTTCCTTCTTATTTAAGATTGCGTTTGCAACAGTGATTGTAAATTTCACCACTACTTTCATATTAAAATCAATGTAGTGTATCAGAATTTTTGAAGTTCTCTGTAGAACAGAGATATTCATTGGGCTTGCTTGCCATCAACTTCAAAATTTTGGGAATATTTATCCCTTTTTACAGGCATTCCAATATAAAATTGTAAGTTTTGGAAGTAAGTGACCAGCCACGGCACTTGGTTGTTGCATGTTTGTCTTCTAGGAGCTTTGTATTTTTTCTGAGCCTTGATCATGGATTATCAACGTCGGAGATTTTTATAGTAATTACTCAATTTGTTTGTTTTGAAGGAAATACATCGCATTAAATTAATGTTGCTTCAGTAGCTGCATTGATTGGTATTGTTTGCACATGGTATTGGTCATACATGAATTGATAAGACTAAAATAAGTCTTGCAATTTGGCTACCTGCAATGTCACTGTTTTTCAGCTTACGAGTGCAATTGAGGTCTAGGGGGCAGAGAGCAGTGGTCAGTTGTAAACAATTCTACTGCAGTTTTGTCGTACGCCTTTAGATTTGAATTTATTATATAGCGAAATGTATTTTTTGATCGGAAACGTACATTTGCATAGTATGAAATATTCTGTACGTTTTTTGGAATAGCATAGTAGCTGAAGTTGCTTAATTCAGTTGGAAGGATTTATTCATTCTCACTGTAAGTCATGTAATGTATTTTAATAATTTATTACATATGTCAAAGCACAGCATCCTTATTTGAAGCAGTATTTTTTTTCTCCTACGTTTTTGGGCCTCCAGAGAAGAAGTCAGAGGATCCAACATTTTGTACGTATCTGTATTTGTTTTACCATCCCTTGCTTTGCCAATTATTAGAAAGCGATTATTCTTTATTGGAGCATCACGATCTTCACTGCTTTATATCTGTAGTTCAGAAGATTTATACGAGTACTTAAAAAAATCGAATACGATGATTATTGTCTATTGCGGATGCATATATAAAATGGTTTCGTGTCAGTGCATGATACTCCAACACCTGATAGTGTCGGAGTATTGTACCGATAGAGAAAATGTTCAAAATCAAAACTGGCCTCGTACCGTCAGCACGAGGGTATCATTATAACCTCACATCCACGACTCCCGTCAGTGAAAACTACTCGTTTTGTTCAGTCAGCAGCAGTGAAGCGAACATGTGATCACGTGCTGCGCATTATTATTGATATGATCTTTAGTTTCCGCCTCAGGTTAATTGCGTTACCTGATAGCCAAGTTAATGTGATGTTCTATATTTATTGGTAACTTTTAATGTGGTCGTCGACTGTACAGCGCCACCTAATAGTTTGCTTTGCTGTAGTTGGCAGTTTTTTTTTTTTTTTGTTTTGCAGCTCGGAGAAGTGATTATTTGGGATGTTAAGTTGAAATTTTGATTCGAGTTTCCGTTTTTTGTACTTTGAAGAATGCGTTCGTGTGGCATCTGCCTGCAGCTATTATGTTAATAATGCTGTATGTATTATTATCGTTATCAGCTTTTATTAGCACGTTGTTGCAGTTGTATTTTTGCTTAGTATTTTCTGTGCCTCGAAACATTTTAACACAAAGCCGAGCCCTGCCATAGCTTAAAATATTTCCTCATGATTGCTTTTTTTTGGGCAACTTTTTGATGCCTTTCGCATCCTCGGTCTTTCTTTCGTCGCTATTATTGTTAATTTTAATGATTCTGAGTCGTGCTCTGTTTTCTTTGAGTGTAAGATTTGAATATTTTGAATTGCTTGCCATTCAGCTTGTACTGTGATTTCGAAGAAATAATAGAATCTACATACATAATAGATTATGTATCTCCATCTTGCTGTATCTGTGTGTGTCCGTCCCATTACTTCCTATCTATTACTGAAGAAAAATTATTGAACTGAAATCAGAACGGGTATGAATTTATTACAAGCATTGTATTGTGGATACCAAAGGCGCAGAATCGAAAAAATATTCCGATTCTGATAGTACCACGGATAAAACTAAAAATATATTTATTTCTTAGATCCTTAGTTTTGTCACTTTTAAATCAAGAAATTTTAACAGATGCTATTTGTGTCATATTATCGGTAGATTAGATACAGAATGGAAGTTCTGTATATATTAATGAAAAGTGTTCTTTTAAAACACAATAATTCGTCGTAAATCTTTAATGCATTCATCTTAATAATTTCACATTAGTCAAATCTAAATCGTGGAATTTCCACGGGTACTGTCTAGTATCAATATAATGAAAAACATTTGAATTCTAAAGTGTTATATTATAATACATAGAGAACTGGTACAGAGCTTACTCCTGATTGTGCTCTAGTTCGTGTTCTGTGCGTAAATCAAGTGTATTGCACCTACGAATCTTGAGTCTAGAAAGCGTAGCGCAATAGTCTTTTTGGTTTTGGCTTCCGAGTTATAATGGAGATAATTATTCTTAATGTACGCGTTCAGTTCCATACGTGATAACTTTCTCATAAGAGTGTGTATAACATTTAATGAACGAGAAGGATAATACCCTTTCATGATCAAATATTTTAATTAATTATTTTCGATCATTTTACCGACCTCTTTTCTAGATTAGTTTCTTTATACTTTAAAAATTAACAGTTTTTCTAAGCACGCTCGCTGTGGACTACGAGTTATCTCGTAGTCAGCAGTGTATATAATTTTGCTAGGTACGAGAATACTTATAATAGTTCCTGTTTTATGTAGCATGTTTATAATCTACTGACATGTAGAGCTAATTTTGTGGAAGCGCTGTGGCCACAGTATGAGACACTTTTCTCTCAATGATACGAGATTACTCGTATATGGCATCTGCCATGAAAAATGTTCAGTAATATATCCATATTTTAGGCATTGAAAAAATTACCTTCTTTTATTATCTATTACACATTGAGAACATATGTCTTCACTATTTATTACATATTGAAAACACTTGTCTTTAATATTTATAACAAATTGAACAGATTTAGCTTTAGTAACAAATAGGAACGATATTCTTATAAAATAAGACACTTTAGAAGCATAAAAAAATATAGTGCCGTTAAAACTTAGTCTCCAAAAGAATTCTAGTATCCTCTTTGACCATTTTGAAATAAAAACACGTTAATCAATGTCAAATAGCAAAGCATAAACAGAATGTAAAATTACTTTTCAACGGTAAGATAAAACACCATTGGCAAGGTTAAACTCTCTATTTACAGCTCATAATTTGAACAACCAGCATGTATTTTGAGACAAGTCTCTCACGCCCCCAGGCTTCACGGCAGCGACGCTGGACAACGAGAACTCGAGGAATTCGCTGGTGAGGGTGAGCATCCCTGCAGCAGAGGCCATCGCCTTCAGGACGCGCGTCGATGTGTCGCTCCTCGTCAGAACCCGGCAGCCTCATGGCCTCATCTTCTACATTGGGTCACACCTCGACCAGACCGGTGAATAGAACTCGACTGATCAGTTCCTTGTAGGGACGCGTGAAACTAGTTCACCTCCTAATTATTTCAGGGAATGAGTTAATGTTACCAATATCGGTAGTTTCTAGAATAGGAAACATCAGAAATGAAAATGTACTGGAGGGGCAGTTATTTTAAGCTAAAGTATTATTAACTACTGAAATATACCCAAATTACATCGATTTTTTCTGCAAATTTTCGAGCGAGAAATTATAAAATCGTGTTAGGCATGAATACCTTGGAACAGACAGTAACTGCTGCTTCTGTACACAGGAGCGGCGTACGTGCTATGCTTCCTGAAGGACAGCCGGGCGGTGGTGCGTGTGAGCCTGGGCGGCGATACGCAGCTGCTGCACGTGCCACAGCCTGCTCTGAATGACGGCCTGCCTCATCTCCTACAGGTGTGTGGTGATGCCTGCATCTTCTGTAGGGCTGTACATGTGTACGTATGTTTGTGGGACTCGTGACCAATGATCCGCCTATGATGCATGTCATTAAAGTTATCCACGTCTTGAAAATCAGTGTTGTGGGTTCGAAACTGTTGGTTAACTGACGACGTAATTTGCGTTCTAGCTGCTGAAGATGAGCTTCGATCATCGTTCAGATGATGTTGATTGCCATTCTATGTGGTAATGGAGGAAACCTTACGACGGTGAAGAGATCCTTGTTTTACGTTTTTTGTCTTTCATATCGAATCCAAAACTGATCTTCGTAAACAAAGATGAAGTCATGCGCTGTTTTGCTACTAGAACTCTACTTTAAATGATGTTAAAAAAAGTGGAACAGTTAACTTGCAGGAGTAACCAGTGTTAGTTCTGACTGCAGCTTTGCTACTGAAACCAGCCAAGAGCCAATCTCACGACGCACGTAACTCTATGAGTGACTAAAGTCATTGGGGTCAAAACTTGTAACACGCCTCAAATATCAGTGGGTGGTAGTTATATTTGAAACTTCACTTAGCAAATTAATCATTTGTAATTTCGTTCATCTCGACAAGGATTTCATTTTGTTCATTACTATAATTTGAGCATGGATGATTTGTGCTTAGATAATTTGAGCATACCTTGCACTTGATGTTTTGTTCTTGAACGATTTTCGTTTAAAAATGAAGATCTCGGAAACTTCTTTATTGAACAAATCTCATTTTGTCCTCAGGTTACGCGCGACAACGACAAGGTGCTCGTCTTCGTAGATGAAGTACAGCGCTTGAACGCAACCCTAGAAGTTGAAGGAGTCTTGAACCCCGAGGTCATGTACTTAGGAGGTCTGCCGTCGTCGGCAGTGCTGCCGCCGCTTGCCGCCAACTCGACGTCTCTCTCCAGGTCTAAACGCCAGCTCGGGACCCGCGTGGACGACAACGACGACTCTTCCCTCAACAACAGAATCACCTTAGGTGCCAGCAGCGCCCCTGACTTCTCACAGCCTTCCCTGACTGGTGAGTCAGATGCAAGCACCGCGGTTTCTGACGCCAGCGTCGTTGTATCTGGCGTCAGCGCAGGCACTGATGGCGTGGGTATAGACACCTCTGGCCTAAACTTTGATATTTCTGACACGAATACTGGTATTTCTGGTATTCACACGGGCGTTTCAGAAAACGCCTTCGACTCAACCCTTCCCCTGGGCGACAACGTTGATTTTACCTTGAGGACGCCGTCTATTGAACGCACCACAGAAATGCCTGACCGACGGGTTATTTTACCTGGAAATCCATTGACAACACCGCTTGGCGAATCTAGAGAAATTTCATTTCCGACTTCCTCTACTGCGCCAGCTACGGTCGGAGTGACCTCGTCGACTACTGAGGCACCCACCGGACGTGATCATTTCAAAGGAGTTCTCCAAGATATCCGAGTAAGTTGTTCAAGTGATCCGTTATTTTATTACATCATGGTCTTGTATGGCTGTGGGATGTTTAGACGGTAAAGACATGTTGTCGTTCATGGGGTTGCAATTCTATGATACTGGGACTGACATTGTTCTGAAGTGTCTTTAAGCTTTATCACATCATATTCATACCACTTTAATGCTACCTAGTGTAGATGAAACAAGTCATAAAAATGTATGAAGTTGTCGTTTATTAGGCACATCTTCGGAACTGCCCGCGGCTTGTGCCCTCGTAAGATTTTTCAGCTCATTGTAGGGTCGTGGCTCATAACCTTCCTAGTCTGATCCCTGGAGGACTTTCTGCTTTTCGAATGTGTTGTTAACTATTTAAAAATTATTCAACACTGCTCGTCAAAATTCAATTCCATTATTTGGTTAGAACTTAAAGTAAATTTAGTTCAAGCAAAACAAGAATAGTGACATGTGTTACGGTACTTAAACGAACATCACGCGTGTTCCCAGTCATCAGTGAATGCAACGAATACACATACGAAGTCTGAAAAATGCTCCATTGACAATAAAAATTTCGAATGGTAAATAGAGTAAATTACGGAAATCGTTAAATGAACTCTAAATAAAAAATATGCAGGCAAAATACATTAAAAGGGCGGTAACTCAACTGATAGTAAAGTAAAGGTTTATTGTTAAAATCAGTGCTAACTATAAATTTCTGGTGTCCACAACACTAGATGACTTAATAATTTACGAATTAGCTAGTATTTAGTCGATAATTTAAAGGCAAGAATGTTCACGAAGTTTGAGGGTAGTAAACTGTCAAAATGGGAGCCTGTTTGAAGACCAGTAGGACTAAAATTTAGTGGCTGTGAACTTTTTATCTTGATTATCGAAATTAGGTGAAAAATAATGGCTTCTCAATGAAAATTTCGCTAAATATTGTTTGCTTGTAAATCACAAATTGAACTGGTCTGCTTGTCATTCGTTTATCATGCAAGCAGCTTCTGGGTTTGGCGTTTAACTTTGTTTATACAATTTTTCCCGTTTTTTTTCTTTGAAAGCTGTGAACTGATTTCATGCATCTTCCTTACGATATCTTGTAAACTTGAGGCCTCGTACAATTGTTTCTGACGTCCTACCGTGAATTTAGCAAGACTAGTTGTGTGAGCCTGTTGAAGACTAGGTTGCTTAACCGAGTAATTCTTTCATTTTTTTGCCTCATTCTTTTACTCTAGGTCGAATCATATCGATCAAATGAGCACCTTCTCGAGTTTCTTCGCCTTTACATATTATTTTTTTCTAGAGTATCTTCGCTGGTTGAACCTCTTATTGGTTACCCATATAGTACCTTTACTTATACATTTTCCAGGTGAGCAATGGTTCAGTCATACGCCTAGTGCAACCGTTCGCCCTGCACGTCATAGAAGGAGAAGAATTCAAGCTTCCAGGTGCAAGTTTTGACGTGGTTGATCTCGTGAACGTGCTCGAGGGCACCGTCTCGGACGCAGCATGCGACTCCAATCCATGTCAAAACGGCGCCACGTGCAACGTCACGTGGAATGACTATGAGTGAGTCTGGGACATAGAAATAATTACGTGGTATTAACAGTGAATACATCTCGCGTGCAGCATTATGTGGAACGACCACAAGTTTGTCAAAGTGAAGTAGGATTAGTAGTGAGTTTATTTTCTATTCTCAGTTACGTGAACTGACCACCATTGTACACAGTGTAGTATTACGCACCTACCCCATGTGCTATTTTACCTGTGGCTCTGAATGAGTAGTTTATCCATGAGAGGACAGTGTGTCATTGCCACTCACATTCTAAATCGTTGAGGGATGCAGGGAGTGAGAGATACACTTGGAACCAGAAGCGTTTCCATAAAGATTGCTAGAATGAAAGGCAAAAGTTTAAATCAATGGAGAACACCTGGGAAACATAATGCCTGGTCATCTCGTAACGACTCTTTCTTTAGGTGTCTGCTGGAGAAAACTAAATTGCTATTGCAGTGGAGCAAGAGTGTCGTGAAAATTACAGGGTAACAAGACTGATTTCTTACCATGGCAACATTGTGTGACTCTGAACCAGTGCTACAATGCTACGTGCAAAAGTGATTCGTCGTCAGCATCCCTCCAAATACGGGGTAGAGTTACAAAATATTTGATTTATATTACTGAATTGTTATTAAGAAGTAATCGTGGTTAAACTACTGTTCTTATTTCTTTTAACGTTTTAATATATATGTACCTTTTCATAAAAAGTTGTCTTTTCACCTCCGTAGATGCAGCCTTATTTTCATGGGTGAGGTGCCGTGTTTCTCGCACAGTCGACGTATCATTAAACATATTTCACTTTTTCCAAAAAGTTCCATGCGTAAAAGGAAGAATTCGACGGATATTTGTTGATCCTCGTTTTTTGTGAAGTCAAATGAATAATTTTAACTGTAAATCTTCAAATATGCTCCATTGTATAAATATAATCTATATTAAATCCGATCAACTCATTACAAATAACCGTACATTATTGCATAATAAGCTTTTTGTGTTAAAGTATTTAATTGAAATTTTACACTTGACGTCTGAGCCGTACATTTTCTGCTGCTGCCCATTAGGTGCACATGCCCGTTTGGCTTCAAAGGCAAGGACTGCGACGAGCTGGAGCACTGCGCGCGACATGGCTGTCCCGGCAACTCGACATGTCACAACCTTGCTGATGGCTTCGAATGCCTCACCAACCGCACCATGAACGGCATCAACTCGACCTCGTCCTTCTCGGCGAATTTGGCCGTGCCTCCTGCTGCTATAACGCAAATATCTATCACCTACAGGTCACAGGTTAGTGATGGCCGCAAATATCCATCACCTACAGGTCACAGGTTAGTGATGGCCGCAAATATCCATCGCCTACAGGTCAACAGGTTAGTGATGGTCACTTTGAGAAGTAATCAAACTTCTGCGAGGTTTATCTGCTAGCTTTGATGCGCGCTGTTAAGGTTGAGAAATTTGTCCTTCTACAACGTGATCTATACGGAAGGGTCACATTGGTAGTGTATACTGTCGTTAGCCAATCTGGGGGAGCTAGCGCTTCTTTATTTTTTATAATTACTCGCCGCCGTTCCAGCTCTAAGTGAAATTTTTATTATGGGTTAAGTTTCATTTTACGCAATTATTTCATTTCACGCGTGTGGTTATTCTATAATAGCTTTCTCCTGTCTGTATTTGACGAACATGGTGCGCGGAGATCATCTGGGTAAAAGAAATTCCTCGTGTTAACGATTTTTCCAGGCTGTTTTTTTCTGAAGATCCTTACAGGTGTTTTTGGAATCTCTCGTTCTGCATTTGCTTCTTAAATTCAACTCCAGTCTACGAATGATCATTGCCTAATATACCTGCGATTTCAAACTTCTCTGTACTACCATATAACTAACTTTGAAACTTGTATAGCAGCACATGAAATTTATTACTGTGATTTCGTACTGGTTGATGAATTGGTTTTCCTGCACCGTTGTCTCGCTTATATTCTTTTGATCAGAAATTAATTTATATTGTTTTTTCAATTTCGTTGCTCATGTTGAAGGTTTTCTACCTGTATGATTTTTGCACCTCATCTCACAGGTTGGAGGCTTGATGTTAATCGCTGAGTTCGAGGACGCGATTTTGGAGATCGGAATAGCTGGTACAGAGGATGGTGCACTGGTGGCTGTGTTGCAGAGCAACGCGTCCGAGCTGCTGAGGGTGGACTTCTTTTCCTCACGGGCTCTGGACGGTCGCTGGCACACACTCAATGTCACGCTCGAGCGAGGCTCTACTGTCATGGTAGGAGGCGGCAGAAGTAAAGGGAAATACTATGATGTTGGTAGAATGATATAGGGAAGCCTTGTTCATGGGCAGACTAGATACTGTGAACTGTAGAATAAAAAAAATCAACGAACAAAATGGGAGTGCCATTTTAACGATTATATGCTCTGCTTTTGATAAGTATGTGTGAGATTTAAAAACGAAGCATTAGACAAAAGAATTGACATAAATAGGAATGAAAATGTGTACAAATTTTTTATTCAGCTTAAAGTACGAGTACTTGAATACATTTTGAACTCGGGAGACATTTTAGGCTCAAATTAAGTACGGTTAAATAATGTCTTCCCTCCCCGACGTTTTAACTGGAATGATTATAAGAGCACATCCGAATCATGAAGGCTGTACCAAGTATGGGTTTTTTCTTCATTCTTTGAGCTTTCTTATTTTAATTTTTATTGTACATAATTGTTTCTCTCAATTTCGTTTTGGTAAATCTGTTACAGTTATTGTAATTTTAGTTTTTCTACTCCTTTGAATCTCTATATTTTGCTTTAATAATAAGACAAACATGCGTACATGAAATTTAAGCCGTACCACTAGATTGCACTTCATCGTTTGTGGTGTGTGTGTGTGCAGATAACTCTGGACAGTGCAAGCCTCTCACCTCTCACCCCCCAACCAGCTCTCGTCGACTTGAGGATGATCGTCCTGCACGGTGAGTAACTGCTTCTCTGCTCTATTTGTTGCCAGCAGAACTATTCAGGGAGTGAGATCACTTTCAAATATTACACTTGTCTTCAAGACATTTCAGAGGGTGCCAACTCTTTCTCTGTCTGAGAAACGTTACCCAGAACAATAGCCTGTTTTTATCTCTTGGTGATTTTTGGCCGCTGAATAGTATTTCATGTTACTTTGACGCTAAAGATTTAGAAGACATTGTTTAAACTAGAAATCACCAGCGTTATTCCGCTTAAAATTCTTGACCGACAGTGCTAAACTTGGGTGCACAGTTGAAACTTTTCTTTGGTGTTAAACAACTTAACCGACCAGAGGCTTGATAATGACTACTGCTCAACTGTTTTGTAGATGTTGCGATCAATCTCCGAACGGTTGAATGACTATTCGGTGTGGATGAATGAAGTGCGTTTTATTAGAGTAGTTGTAAGTTGTATTAGAGCCACCTGTACTGAACATTCACTGTCTTCTTCCTGATAAGTCGAATTAGACCAAGCCAAAAGTGGATATATAACTATAAAAATATTGTCCATTGAATCGTGTTATTTGTTTGTTTTACGCACTGTTCGTTGTTAGTACTAATTCTTCTACAAAATTGCATCTTGACCGCACGACATATGGGTCCCCACTCTTTTCTTCATTATTTTGTCTTATTTAAAGTTGATTATCTTGTGACTATATCATAGTCAGGCGTAGACTTTACTATATTATCGTTTATAATGTGTTTTTGTGTTCAGGAACCATCCGACTTGGTGGAGGCGTGTCTACCTCGGCAGAAAACAGCCTCACTTACGAAGAAAGTTTCAGTGAAAGCGTCTCAGGTGAGAGCCAACGCTCTGGCACCAGGACGCCCACGCACGACTCTTGTTTCATTATCTTTGTTCTGATATTCCTGTTTTTGTGTCTTAAAACTCCCTGCCGATGTGTAAAGAAATTTGTATTACGACCCTTTGTTAGGGAAATGATCCTTTTCGATGTAGTATGCTGTGTATAACAAAATATTGTCCTATCATGCATGTACAGATTTACAATTTCAATTATTGCGTAAGGTTCCTCTTCCGTTAGTTGTTTCCCTAGTGTGTTTGTTGTGTCTCTGGGTTGTTTATATGTAAATTTTGAAAACAAACTGATATTCTAAGACAAATCATGACCTTCTACATACCTTCATATTTGAAGCAGATGAAACAGTGAGCTTGTTTGCTTGGGTACTTATATCTTTGGTTGTCCGTATGTTGTTGTGCCGACACAGCGCTGTGTGAAATGCCCCGAAGTGTCAAAACTCACCCTGTTATTGTACACTGCAATGGCAAGCGTTTATTTCTAACTCCCGTGCTCCATACCTGAAGTAGGAGTCCCCATAACTCTACATCTGCTTTCTAAAGTGTTTTTTATATCAAAGCTCTCCATCTTATGATCTTGGGTTCCAGGCAGCAGTTAATAGAAACTTTACTTAGTATGTACCAGGTATCGGCAGTGCTGAAGATGTGCTTATACACGAAATGACGGAGTTTCTAGTAATTCTTTAAAATAAAGATTATCTTCAGAAAATTTGAGCGAGTATAACTATGTATGAATTAAATAATGTTGTTCATATACATACGAGTATGTCTCGTGCAGAAGAAAACATGACGTCGTCGATGACAGTGTCCCCGTTCTACCGAGGCTGCTTTGGGGAGGTGCGTGTGCAGGGCCTCCTGCTGCCCTCCTTCAGGCCTGAGCTGCTCAGCAACGATTCTTCCCCCAACAAGTTTGTTCTTTTGGTGAGTCAAATCTGCTATGCCTAGCGACCTGGACTCCTGTGAAAGAACATGGCTTACCTTGACTGACTACATCGAGAAGGCGACTTTGTGAGTGAAATTGACTCATCGTGAGCGAAGTTTATTTGTGGTTAGTGACCTATAAAGGTTACTCGTGGTGAGTGAAGTTTATTCATGCTAACTAAGGTGGCCAGGCATCCGGCTTAAGACAAAGACGGTCCTATTTGAAAACACTGTCCTCCGTTCTGGCCATCTATGTCTCTATCTATGTCTCTATGTCTGCCTAAAAACTTGTAAAAATTACCTGTTCTTAGTTTTTGAAGTAACTTAATTTAACTCGTATGCAGTCTAATGTTTCATTAGAAGTAATATCGAATATTTACTCTTTTTCTACTCCTTGATTAAACTTATTTAATTTAACGTGAAAGTACGTCTCGGCAAAATTTTAAGTGAACTCATTTTTAGCAATTTCGGAATGGCCTTCCTAGTGTTAACTGACTTGACTTGCGGTGAGTGAAGTTAGATTGTTGGGTTTTAATGTTAAAGTAATAACTTCATTTTAGTTAAATGAATCGTGCTACTTGAGAATAACTACCGGTGCAAAACTTTTAAAACTGGAAATACTCGACCAATTCTTCCCTATGGAGAAAGTGGTTTTTCATTTTAGTATGAAACGTATGAAGGCAATACAATGTTTAAGATTATTAATGTTTTTATGAAGAGCGAAGATTTCGCTGAGAAGGGGTGCCGCGTGTGCTACGAGCATGAGTGTCAGCACGGCGGTTACTGTGGAGACCCAGAGCAAAACTTCACCTGTTCCTGTGTCAGTGGTTTCGAGGGCCAGTTTTGTGAGACCAACATTGATGACTGTGTCAACCACACATGCCAGAACGGCGCCTCCTGCAGGGACGGCATCAACCTCTACAAGTGCGAATGTGCACCTGGCTACACCGGACAGAGGTGGGTAGTGTTCCTAGACACTAGTGTGTATCCAAACTATTATAGTTCTGAACGTGTTGTCACTCCCAAGTGTGCTTTCTGCTACAGGAGCAGAAAGCGAGTAATCATTTCCAGCTCTATGACTCTAGAAGAATTTTCAGGTTTCGTCGATCTGACTTATGTTTGGGGAATCTGCTAGTAAATTGGTGTCTCTGAGGGTTCTCACGTCATATTTTTTCTAGTGAGTCCTGCTGTGAAAAATATTTTCTAATCAGTAGATGTTGTAGGCGAATCTGAAACCGATACCTTTGTATTGAGTGTTTTATACCCATATGGCGGTCTCGTTTTACCAAATTAACTGAGTTTATTAGCGCACTTGTTAATTTTTTGTGAAAAATTATATCAGCTCATCCCATAAGTTCTGTCCGAATTTTACCTATTTTAAAATGAAAGAAATTCAAAGAGTATTTTATAATGTCTAATGGAGCTGAACATTGTTTTTATGTTTAGATGCATTTAAACTGATCAAATTTTATTTCAGAGAACAATAAAATTAAATATTGTTTGATTAAAACCCTGCTAACATGGAAGAATCCAATAATCATCTGAGGCACATAATGCTCTGAGTTCAAGAAAGGAAACTCAGCAGCCAAAGCGGCTAGAAACATTCAATCAGTTTATGTGGAGGAATGTGTGAATCAAAGAACTTGCAGAAGATGGTTTGCGAAATTCAGAGTTGGAGATTTCACCCTTGAAGATGACGTCCAGTCGAGTTTGATGAAAAGCTTCTTGAAGCAGCCTTTGAAAAAAATCCTGCTTTATCAGCTGAAGAATTGGCAGTGGTTCTCAGTTCAAACCATACAACTATTCAGCGTCATCTTCAAAAACTTGGAAAAGCTCCTAAACTTGGAAAGTGGGTGCCTCATGAATGAAAATTCGGACAGAACTTATTGGATAACCTGATACATGACAAATGTATGTGATCATGGTATTGTTTGGGAAATGTTTTGGCGTTGTAGTGCGATATTTGAACATAGCTCTTGAAGTACCCAAATAATTCAAGTACTATTCATTTAATACACTGCTCATTATTTTAGTATTCTTTTAATTTATTATATATTCAAGCCTTTTTTACTATCATTCCTTTGATCAAATTTATTTTCAATTATTCGACTTTGGAAAAGGGATTTTATACCTCTGGTGACATTAGGAGTTGGAGGCGAGGTGCTTGTATGAATTTTTGCTTTAGTGAGGTCTCTGGTTCCAAAAGACATAGAACATTTTTATCGAATGTTTCTTTGAACTTTTTGAAATTCACAGTTGAACTCTTTTACGTTTAGTTTCTGCATCTTAAAGATACTTCGGCTGCTACTCATTAATTCAATAATTGTCATTTATCATTTTTCTCTGTGATTTGTTCTTTGCTTACTCTATGTCAATAATTACTAGCTAACACCATGTATAAGGAAGAAGAGCTTGCTCATTAATCTCATTTCAATATGATTGTATACGAGTGTTGTATCTCCACCGGATTAACTATCAAAAATTACTACGTTAATGCAGCAGTAAACTTGCTTGTGTGGAGAAAAGATTTTCGTTTATACATTGAATGTGTTTCATGCAGCTGCGAAACTGAGATCAACGAGTGCCAAGTTGAACCTTGCCTAAACAACGGCACGTGCACGGACGGTCTCGCTTCGTTCACGTGCACGTGCATGGAAGAATACATTGGTGACACGTGCGCTGAGCTTAAGATCAACAATTGCGAGAGCAAGAAGTGTCAAAATAACGCCACGTGTTCCGATCTCTACCTCACCTTCGAAAGTGAGTAACTGCTGATTTTTATTAAATGATTTCCATGCACAAGTTGCAACTGTTTACAGCAAAAGTCCACATTTAGTGTCTAATTGTAGTTTATAAATTTGAGATGGATAATATTGCGGTGATGTATAGGTACCTTTTACAGCATAAATTGTAATTCAAATTTAGATGCACACATATACACTGCTGCTGTAAGTATGGCTCCTGAATGATGTCAAAACAGTGGAAGAAACTACTTGTTTTCAATATAAGAAAAAACTTAAAATACAACACAATCACTTCAAATAAAAGATTCTGCACAGCATTTATTCGATGATGAGGTTCTTAAGAACACATTTGAATAGTATCTTCTAATTTCTAACTTGTGCCTGTAGGTTAAACCTAACTTGTGCCTGTGGGTTAAATCTAACTTGTGCCTGTGGGTTAAACCTAATTTGTGCCTGTGGGTTAAACCTAACTTGTGCCTGTGGGTTAAACCTAACTTA
>VCRD01000206.1:47447-100897 GCA_006783055.1 Trinorchestia longiramus | reverse complement strand
TGCCTGTGGGTTAAACCTAACTTGTGCCTGTGGGTTAAACCTAACATCACCAGCTTGGGCGACTGATGAGCGAATATGCTTGCGAGCGGGAAGGTTCGTTCCTATAGCCTCATTCTATTCTATTCTATTCTATTCTATTCTATTCTATTCTATTCTATTCTAATTTGAACCCTGTTGACTTTTGTTCACCACAAAGCACTTGAACACACGCCCTCCAAAGTTGTCTAAACTAAAGTCTATTGTGGGGTTTCATGCTGAGGGAGAAGAGCATCATTGTTGTTTACGTTTCTTTTTTGCCTTGGCAGGGGAGTTACCGAAACATTCCAGCTATACTTGAGCACTGGCGTCCTTGTTTCTCTTCATGTTAACTGTTTAGCTCAGTGTCAAGAGTGGCTGAACGCGTCCCGAGTTTTTCTGTCGATGGGTTATGTGAATCGGAATAGTACAGCAATTCCCGGAAAACAATCCAGACGTGTTTGTTATAGTTTCTACGAGACAGAAATGTCTTGGTGCTGTATTCTCCGCAGTGCCTCCCAGTTTTGTAGAATATGGAATTGGTACTTTAACAGTGTGAAATCATTTATTGTCGTTCAAATTGAACGTTAAAATGGGATTCTGGGTATTATTATTCTGTATTTTTTTCATTTATCAAAACTACATTTGTAGTTTTTAAATTAAATATATTTCAAGAAAGGTTGAGTAACATTGTATCTTATATTCTTCATAAATTAAAATTCCTGTATTATTTTGAAACAGTTAAATTAACCTACGTAGTCATGTTTTAAATGTAAACACAATTTTGTAAGATTTTAAAAAGGCGTTGGATGTTGCAGGTCAACTCACACAGGTGCCCGACAACTACTCGTGCTCGTGCCTCTTTGGCTTCGAGGGACACAACTGTGAAAGCATCATCGATTATTGCCAGGGCATCGACTGTCACTTTGGTACTTGCAGCCTCACCTTCATCCACCCTGTGAGTCTCTTTTATTAAGTTAGGTCTGTCAGTCCGTTCGTCATGACGTCATTATACTCAAGCTGCAGCAGGCAATATGCAGCAGGACGCTGTCCCGTAATGCTCTACTAATCATTGCTCATTCTAGTGATCCATGTTTATTACTCTGGCAGGTTTCCTAATATACACTTGATCTTCCTAACAAATTTCTTACAACCCTTGGAAATACCACAGAAGCGTTTGTAATTAGATTTTACTTACATTACATTATTTTCAATGTTTCAAGAGTCTTATATTAGTCATTTATACTGCTATCGGCCTGCCCTGCTCATGATGTATCACTGTCTGTACGTGAGACATATGATGTACGTGAGACACATGATGTACGTGAGACATGATGTACGTGAGGACTCGTGTCATAGGAAAGAAGCCGCTCTAACTCAACTCTACACCAAGCTGAACAATCTTTTCCTACTTTAAGAAGCTGAATAGTTCGATAATTTTTTTTTATTATATTGAAGTCATGTACTTGATTCAGCTCTGTTCAATTAAAGCTTAAGGAACATGGAAAATTTCTATTACGAGGGCTTTGGAAGTTGCGAAAAAGTTCGATGGAATATATGTACATATTTGTCCGGTGCTGAAAGCATAAAGGATCCTGCTTTTGTTTTTAAGACACATGATGTAATAGCATGCGTAGTCTTTATTAGATTTTATATTCAAGATTTGAATAGTTTTGCCACATCATTAGGATTTTAGGAATATATTTTGAATTTCATTGATTAACGCATTAAAATATTTTAATTTAAGAATAATTTTCAATCAGTGTTAATAAATGAAACTAACATGACTTATGATGCGAAATTGATAGAAATAAACTCCTGAGTGACTAAGAGGAACCAAGCATGAGCGAAGAATAGCTATAGATTTTTATTCTGCGAATTAGTGAGAACAATTATTAGTTAGACCCGTCTGGGTCTTCAAAGTTTTCTCCTGCGTGCACTTTTATGATGGCATTCGTTTACAATGTTTTCTTTTAAAGCATTAAAGCTTGAGAAGCTCTCCCTTTTGAAACCAAAACCTCTCCATGAGGTGTTACTTCCAGAATTGGGAGAAATAAGTATTAATTGTATATATTATGTGCTCACGTGTATGAACACATACTACCTTCAAAACGCCCGCCATTGGATCGTCATACCTGAACGACATCATGGCAGGCAATGTTAATAGTCTATGACAACCTCTACTGTTACAGGGCTGGAAATGTTCGTGTGACGGAGGATATGAAGGAGATTATTGCGACATAGACACGGATGAGTGCGCCTCACAACCGTGCCTTCACGAGGCGACCTGTGTGGATGAACTCAACAATTTCACCTGCCAGTGTAACGGTTAGTTTTCAGTGCGACTTTCAGTTGCCTGGGACACGCTTTGAGATGCTAACCTATTGATATTCCACGTGTTGACATCCTGCATGTTTGTTGATAACCTGCATGTTTGCACATGCTCTCTTTTGTTCCTTGTACGCGAATGAGTTTTCGCAGATACTTTATTTTTAAAGGTTTGAGCAAGAAATGTATGTTTAATGTCTCGTTTCGCTTTTTTTTACAAATCGTGTGTTCAGAATAACATCAGTATGGATGAAGTTTTCAAACTACTGTTCTGCCAGAAGTTCTACACTTAAGTTCTAAAATTAACATTTGATCAATTTGCTGCGTTGTGGCGGGTTACACTGACGCTGTCGTGGGAAGTTAATGAATACCACTTATGTCTTCAATGTGGGGAGACTAGTAAGGGATGATGATGGAAAAATGAAAACTTATTTTTTTCAAATTTTTCATGGAGCTGCAAACCTGTCCTCTCTCTAGCACTGATCACTTTAAAAAAAAGCAAGATGAAAGACAAGGCTCAAATCGGAGCTGAATCAAAGATATGTGGCCGACAATCAGTCTTTCTTTTTTAGCGGCATTCTCTGGTCTTCGACGATGATGTTTTTCTTACAGTTCATCCTTATCTCAGTTTATTTCTTGGACGGATTCCTTTCACTTTCAACTCGTTTACTTTTTTAAATTTGAATCTGTTTGTTGAACCCTCTTTACTTTCCGAAGCTTGTTAATATTACACTCGATAAAAGAATTTTTGTTCATCATGAGTCTCAGTTTTTAGTTAAACCATGTTGTTCCTGTCAGACTTCTCAAACATCTCAATTTTGCTGCGTTTAATCTAATTTTTTTCGATGCTCGTCGTCTCTCACGTTTCCACACCGTGTAAAACTGCTTTCCGTGTCATGTGAAAGACTGTTCTAAGTTTTACTGCCACAACCTCAATCAGCTCGCATAGTAGCGACATCAGCGTGTTTTCTAGTATTATCATTGATGCCTCTCTATCACTCTTCAAATTCAGAGATAGGTTGCGCAATTTATCCCAACTTTTACGATGTGCTCGAATCGCTCACTCCATCTTCACTTGGCCAACTTTTTTGCTCCAATCCTTTGACTTCTACGTGAACAATTTAATTAGTCTTCGGCCGCTCTCTGAATTGAGTAAATAATGTCAATGTACGCTATAATTATTCATGTATCGTTCTCCTTGTGTACGAAACTTTTATTTCAGTCGGGTGGGATGGCCCAACATGTGATATTGACGTCGACGAGTGTGCCCTCGACAATCCATGTAGCGCAGGCAGCACCTGCACCAACACACCTGGATCCTTCCAGTGTGACTGTCCTGCAGACTTGTGCGGGCAAACCTGCTCTCTCCCCAACCCCTGCGTTGACGTGAGTTCATTCATTCTGTTTTAATTTAGTTTGAGTTCCTGAAAAATCGGTGAAGGTAAAATATACCCGTACCAACCTGTGTGAAGATGTGGCTTTGTTTTGTAAGTCGTGTTATAATTATTAACCGATTATTTTTTATCTCTCTGAGGAAGCTATGGAAGAGGATTATGTTTGAACATATCTTAGGTACTCGCACACGTGACGAGTGTATCAAGATTTTTGGGCTCGTGTCGGAAAGTATGCTGACAGTTTGCTCTCGTCAATGTACACTGTATACCTAAGACTTCGCTCCTGTCGTTATAATTTTGTGTTTAATTAGGACTTTGACTCCCTACAATAATAGGACGACAGTCTCAAAATTCGACCACAAATTTTGATTACTTTGTTGTTTAATATTGTCGATCATTATTTTATTTACGCTATTTGAGTATGAACTTTCATTATTATCATTGTCTCAAATGCTCCATTGAATGAATATGTATTGCTAATTGTTTACAGTTCGAGTGCCACAACAACGGACAGTGTTTGCCACAGTGCGATGTTGACGTTGAGGACCAGCCCATGCCTCTGTGTGAATGCGCTGAGGGCTGGGAAGGGGAGACCTGCGAACAGGTGGGTTGTGTTAGGTTCACGTGCGAGCAGGTGGGTTATGTTAGGTTCACGTGCGAGCAGGTGGGTTGTGTCAGGTTCACGTGCGAGCAGGTGGGTTGTGTTAGGTTCACGTGCGAGCAGGTGGGTTATGTTAGGTTCACGTGCGAGCAGGTGGGTGGTGGTAGGTTCACGTGCGAACAGGTGGGTGGTGGTAGGCTCAGATGCACATGGGGGGCGTACTATATGTTTTTGTGCTGTTATATACATTTGGCCTCATAGTCATTGCTAATGTACTTACAAGCAGCTGGCATGATCATGATCACCTGCCAGTAGCTCAGCTTGTAGTGCTGTGCAGCTCCTCTTTAGCTTGGCTCATGACGCATTTCTGTATGTCTTCCCTATCTGTTGAATAAGAAAGTTTTCGTGCTGTCACATAGTTGCCTTGCAACATACAAGTCAAGATTATCATCGGGTTGGAATGTCGCCATAGTCATTGCTTGAAGCTTGGTTGCCTGAAGTCGATCACTTCGTTTCTACCCTGCGCTACTTCATACTTGTTTACTTTTCATGCTGAAGAATACGCATATCATACACTTCAGTTGCGTAATCCTAGGTTCGTACATGTAACTTTCTTCTGATATGGTCTGGTAAAAAGAACTGTATAATAGTGTCTGCCTATAAAACTGCCTTATAAAGCAGGTTAACCTTTGGAAAGTCGAAAGCTCAAAAAAATCGAATATTTTCTAAGTTTGACATTTTTTCCTGCACAGCCACGAGCTGTGTTGTCCCAGACTGCCCTCGCCATCCTCATAGGAGCATTGGTTGGGGTGATGGTTCTCTGCGCCGTCGTGGGACTCGTTGTCTTCCTCATGATGGCCAAGAAGAAGCGCGCTACCAGAGGCACCTACTCACCCAGCAGACAAGTCAGTGCCTCGTTCTATCCCTCCCAATGCTTGTAGCCAAGCTCTAGTGGCTCAGCAGCAGCAACCACCAGCTAGAAAATGATTGAATACGCTAGCCTTGCATAACGCTAGACTGGATGGAGATTTTCTGTATAGCCTGTAGGGAATAAATCCTTATTTTAGCAATCGGAAATAAAGTGACGAGACATGCTGAAAATTTATTTTAAAGATTAGGTGTTTGTGTTTTTATTCCATTGAATATTTGAAGGACAAGTTAAAAAGATGAGAAATCACCATGGCATTCAAACTCCAAATATGTATTCGTACTGCCGATATATTTGTCCCCGTATCAAATGGGAATCGCAGGCTTCTTAATTGGTATCATATGTAATGGAAGCGAAATGCCTATTCAAATACTAAATAAGTTTATCAACTTTAATTGAAAAATTATGGTAGAAGCAATCATTTTTAGATTTTCCTGATGAGGCAGTACACTTATAGAATTCATTGTTTAACGTTGGGCTAGTACATCAAGCCACGATCCACTTCTTTCTCATACGGAAGAGAGATAAAGCCGACGTATATAATTATATGATATTGAAATACATTCGAAGCCAAAAGACTCAACCTCGTTACAAGACGTTCCCTGCGCTTGAGAGTTTGTGTCCCGCCGTCTGACGAGGTCTTCATGCTGGCGGCTAGCTCTGGATTTCAGTGTTCACTTCTCATTGGTTGAAATTTTTCGATGCCGGGCTAAGATCTGCCTATGTAAGGCTACTCGTTAACTAAGGGGAAAATACTAGGGGATCGCATGCCTCTAGGAATATATGAAAATGTATCCTCTCTAAAATTTGAGTCGCAGTTCTACACTAATGATGTTTCCGTTTATATTTTCCAGGAATTCTACAGTCCAAGAGTGGAGATGGACGCCATGATGAAACCCCCACCAGAAGAACGTCTTATTTAATTAGACCTGTACATATATATAAATATTATTTTAGCCCAGTTGACTCTCTTCAGTATGTAATAGCAAGTCCAGATAAACTTTTACATGAAGTGAGAGAGTTATATATTTTTTACCAGTTGGACTCAACTTCCGTTATGATGTGGCCGGTAGAACTATAGGTGTACTTGTTTGGGTGTTTAAAACATCACTCTAAAAACTTAAGTGATATCATATTTACACAGTGCCTTATCAGCAGTGATACTGTAGTGGTCTTCTTTGCCTTCTTCGGTCATTTCATCCGTGAGATGAGCCTTCATCAATTTTGCAGCGTTCATAATCAATACGTGTAAACTAGAATAAAAAACACAACGAGCCAGATATTGCGAGAATGTGATTGGTGAGGAATAAAATGGATTCTAAGGACACCTGGAACAGCCTCGTGATGCCGCTTTGACTGTAGACTTGCTGCTGGTTAGATTAACCTTCACTGGAAATTGGTCCTTCAGGCTTGGGTGTTTAGTGATCTCAAGACTCTCCATCTTGTGTTTTACGAACATATTTTACTGATATTTACACCTGCTGTTCATGTATGGATGGAGAAGGTCAGAAGAGATGCTTCTCTTCTGCTCTCTCAAAATGGAACAATACTGATAGAAGTTGCATATTCTTCAGAGAGGCGGTGAATTTAAGCATCGGTATTCTACAATCTGCATTAACGTGCTTGCTAAGTAATATTGAACAGCGTTTCGACTACGTATTGTCTGTGTTTGACTTAACTGTCCCTAGCTTACCTCACCAAATACCTGGGTTCCCTGCTGCTCCTCGCCCTTGTCACTTGAGGACTCGCCCTCACTTGTATTCAAGTTTACGTAGGTCTCCTCTCATCTCAGGATGCTGTTGGTCTATTGTTATATGTATTTCGTTATGGCATGTGTATATGTAGCGTATTTTTAAGCAACGATTATAACATCGCTCTCACTTCTCGCAGAGTTTGTTACATATCAGGTTAGTTTTGTCGAGAGTCTTTTAAGATACTTTTTTGTAATCTTCGCTACTACACCATGCTGCACTGAGTGTCAGTTAGCATCGTTTAATGAATAATTCGACATGTTCAGAGCGAGGTTTCTAAGATTCACTTCTCTCCTTATCGCATAACCTCTTATGGAACATTGTGTTCGTAGTCATTTTGGAAACCGAGGTTTGCCTCTGAAACATACTAAAAATGTAAAATACCTTATAGATTACACTATGTATTCATTCTAATGTAATTGCCTCATGGAAGAAATTGGAGTAATTGTCGTAGTTTAATTTGTTGCGTCATTTTAGTGGCAAGAAAATTGTATCAATGCTCTATTTTTTGTACTGCATTATCGTTTTCTCTTCGGGATCGACCATGATTACATCATTTTCTGAAATCATAAGTTCGAAAGTTGCAATAATACTTTGTTTCTGTACGCAGCCCTGCTCCGGCAGACAGGTTGTCCCCTACACAGGCTTGTGTGACAGTCATGTGTGATGAATCGTGTCGAGTTTCTCGATTTCGGGCCCATGCAGTGGTGACTGCCGAGGTCATAGATCCGTCCGACTCTGAGCTGTGCGTTGGAGTATTTTTGCAGCTTTAACTACAGCATGTACTTAAGGTAGGATCATTTAGGGAACTGCTACAGTATAATGTTTCTGCGACAGCTCTTATCCGTCTTACTCTCGTGTGATAGAAGTGCTGGATTACGATGTACATATTGTATTAACGTTAACTAATATAATAATATTTTTAATGACAATTGTGTGAACTGGATTAATTTTATTCATGAACATGCGATATGACATTTATTTTTTAAAGTTAAAAATCCACATACTAGTGCTACTTACCTTTTTTATCAATGGTTTTTATAATAACAGAAATGCTAATAATTCGCTCTAGTTTTTATTCAGAAAGGTACTGTATGTTACGCTGCTTTTTTAGGTAATTTAACTTATTTATATTTGTATTTTTAACTTCTGTATGTTCGTCCATCCGTCCACATTGTTCATAGATGTACTGTACCATATTGGTGATACTGGCTCAATTGTTAAAACGAATAAAGTGTGTAGTTAGAAAAAAGTTAATGAACATAGAATGTACGATATGAATTTCACGTATGGGCAATCTTAGTATTATTCAGTCACTGTTAAGTAAGTCTTGTTTTATACGTTAGGATCACTTATGGTTCCATGATGAGGTTTGATACGATGCGTTATGTTCGAAAAAAGCGTTGTGGAAACTTTACCTCATAGTTATTTACATTTCAATAAATATTGAATTTAAGAACCTAGTCGTATTTGCCAGGACTATGCTCAGCCCATTTGGGGCTTAGCATTTGTTATTCAAAACATGATTCTTGGGTCTCGGGATAATATCAGGTCTATCAACAGCAGCTCAGGGCTAAAATGTAAGCCAAAATATTCGATTTAAATTAACTGCTCTCTGCTTAGTATTCGGTTTCCTTCGTCTGTGGTAATCTCCATGGCACTGCAGCGCTGCACGGGCGTGCGCATGCAAGTGGTGGTGGACTTGTTGAAGACGTTGAGAACATTGTATTAGTTCTCTGTGTTAGTGCTGACTTCAGGCAGGGTAGTGAGTCTCTGTTATAATATTGTTCAGTATTATATAATGTTACAAAGGAGGTCGTCCGTCGGAGAGGCTTCATTTTGCTTTTACTCCTCTCTGTCTCTCAGGCTTGAGGCTGGAGTACTGTATAACGTACCTTCTCCTGTCAGAGTTTTTTTTTCTCCTTTCATTTGCTAATTTCAGTGATTTTTTTCTTTTCTGCGTACTTACTCTGCCTCTCTTTGCGGCCACGACGAGCTTTTCTAACACTGATGCTGAAATGTTAGGCTCTTGTGGTGTCATTTAAACTGAATCTTTACTGAGTTATACTGTGATAATCGCCTGAATTAAACGGTTGTTGATTCCTGAATATGTATAATAATATAAATTTTGACATTGAAAGGTTGCCAAGTGATCTGTTGCCTGCAGTGCAGTTCAGCAACGTTGATACATGCGGCAAAGCGTTTGTTCAAGTTGATTTTATGAATAGCTTAATTTGATGGTAGACCAATATTTTCGAGTATCTTTTCTCAGGCCGTGATATTTGTGGACAATATTTGCTCGCGCTAACTCAGCCTGCCTTGCTTGGCATACAGTTTTCCCTATGGACTAATTCATTCATGCAGCTTAATTAGAGACCGCACTACTCTTAGCAATCAATAGTTTCAGCTTCTCGATTACGCTTTGATTTTTTATATGTTCTGTGCCCATTTAGGCATTGACAATTTTTGTGTATAGATGAAATGCACACATTCTTGTATCCAGATTAATGAACTTGCATCAATCTCTCTGTGCTATCGTCTGGGTTAGTTTTATTTATTACCATCTGTGAGGGATTAAGGAACTTAGGTTACGAACATGTATGATTTTACTTTCCCCAGATTTGAATAGTCATCGTTTGGTAGTACGTAGCTGCGTCTGCTACCGCTGAAAGATTTTATTAGTGAGACGTTAAAGCGAAAGGGTAAAAACAAACTTGTCCTAATTTAGAGACGGAAGTTAAAATACAAACATATGCAGTATATTCAGTATGCATCTTTGGGTAATACTTCATACAGCTCCTGCACTAGGCCGCTCGTTTTTGCTGTCCTGTGTTGGTTGGATTTTTTTGAAGTCCAGGCCTCTTTTAGAATGTCGCAAATGGCCTCCCGTAATTGGAATTTGGCAATCTTAATTACTTCTTGTTTCCACCTGAGGACCAAGCATTGGCGCTTGTATCTACGTGTACCTAAATTGAAATGGGTTAGAGTGATGGATCTAAAATTGCGTCAATCTGCACTCGACCATTGGGAACAGAAAATTGCTATTGCTTAAATGGATAGTTACGGGGAAGTTCTATTTTAGATAAAAAAGAAAGTTAACTAAGGGGATTGTGGTATTCAGCGTAGCATGGCTTTTAGGCATTCAAGTGTTTTCAATGTATGGGCATCACTTGACCATTTACGCGCTCACCGAAAACATTGGACATTTTCTGTAAAGCTCGTTAAAGGTTTTCCGCTTTTGAATTTACGAGTAGTTTAAGCATTTAGTGTTGATGGTTGTTCATATTTTTTGTCACCAAAACATTCCATTATTTTCCCAGACGTTTGAAATGTTAATAAATGAACAAAGTTAACTGAGTATAACATTTCTTCCTAGCTTCAAAAAAATGTTCTTGTTAAGAAGGAAAGCTAACGTCTTTCTTATAATCAAGGGTTATCATTGCAAACTAAATTTCTTTATACATAGTTATTCATGGATGATTTTTGGTAGTTAAACTTAGAGATATATTTATTTTATATATATCTCCATATATAAATATAGCTAAAAAATATATAGAATATATGTATCTATATAAATATATAGATATTTTAGCTGTCTTATTCAAAAGCTCATTTGATAACAGCTGCTATTTCTATCTGAGCATTCAACATGTTTCAAGTTTCCAATAATTTAGTGATAGTTTGAAGTATTTCTCGTTACTTCTACTACCTAGAAGTCCAGTTGCCTTCGTTGGTTCACTATCCTTCAGGCTCTGTCATGGTAGCAAATCCACGTCATGCTAAAAACAATCATTGGCCCAGGATTAGTTCGAAGCAAGGACTATGGAAGCTAACTCGAGTGATATGGTTGTACTCGTGTTCTGTTAAGTCTGTGCAGTATTCTAAAACACGCTTACGGAAGAGGGTATGACATACAGGGTAGAGGTAGGTGCATGAAGCATCTGAATGGCAAATACATGTCCCAGGTATGAGTGATGAGTTTCAACAAAGTCGTAGTAATTTAACTCAGTCGAACTCAAATAATTATGTTTTAAAATTATTGACAACTAGCTCGTTGTCTCCAACTTATTGTGTTGCAACACTGAAAAAAACTCTTTAATGGGTAGAAATATGCTTTAAGTAATTTCATTGGTAAGCAAAGGAAAGTTTATCCAGGGTCTTAAGGAATAGCGTTTATGTGAAATTTCTCTTATCCTGGCACCAAATCCGATTCCCTGCAGTAGAAGGGGAGAAAGTTGAGGTATTGCAATGGTAACTCAAATTATTGGTTGCCATTGCGATACATTTTTTCGTAGGCGTGTCTAAACAAGCTTTAAACGCTTTCGTTGAACTCGATGTTCGTTCACTGGTTCGATACATTATGATGCAATAAGAATCTTGCATACAATTTTAACTTACACATAACATCCCTCTATAATTTAAATATTTTTCAGAGCATTTACCCTGTTTAAGCACCCTAGTGATGCAGGGACAAGGAAGACCGAATGATTGAGTTGCTTTAAACTTACTATTTCCTTAAGCTTTCAAATCATTGGAAAATGTTCCTACAAGGCTCTATGTCAAGTCACAAAATGGATGCACACTATTGCTGAAAGTATGATCAGTAGTCGTAGGATATTAGTATTTAGAATTTAAAACCCATTGTACATATTCCTGTATTCCAAATGGAATAAAGATTATTTTTCATTCTTAAGTTCACCTACAAAAGGTATTTATACTCTGTTCAGAAGAGGCATCCCTTAGCAATAAATATCTTTATTGTCAAATCCATATTTTCAATGTTTTGCTTGTGTTAGTCACAACGAAACCTTTCTACAATAAAACTCTTTTCTTTTCTCTTAGTATGTCGACCAAAACAATCAATACGGAAAATAGACTTCGTCTTCGTATTATTTGTTTTCACAATTCATTTAGATAATTTTGAATCATGATTTTAATATCTATTTTTTATATCTAACACTGTTTTCTAAAGTTGCATTACTGCTATTTACAAGAAATGGAAACTTTCCTGGGCATATTTATAATCAAGACTGTTGCTATACATGTGCTTAGTCTTAGTCTTAGATTTGAGGGCCAGCGTTGGTTGAGGCCTTTGTAACTGCCTTAAATTCCAGTGCTTACAGGTCCAGACTTCGCAATTCCGGAAAACAAGTCCAGGTATTGTATCCGTAGCTCCGTTGACTTGTTCAGGAATAACTCTTTCGACATCTCACTTCGACTGTCGTCGTCTAGCGCATGTGATTGTCGTTATGGATGCTTTGTGATTTCAATTGGTCCATAGGGATAATTTTTGTTATACGAAATGCAAATGTAAACTTGGCTTTGTTCATCTATGACGTTAAAATTATATATTTTAAAGTAAAAAATCACTTCAAAAGCAAGTTTACCATTCAATAGCATGATCACAAGACAGGACAGGAGACTTAGACTTAGACAGGATCTAAGTCTAAGGAGATGCAGGAGTGGTCTCAGAACTTAATCAAGCTCACAGGGTAAGGAGATATGGTGTGTCTCATCTCTTGAGTTCAAGCCTTAAGATTTCTGCCTTAGCCCATTCTTGAATTGAAAGCCTTCATTTTACTCATTATTATTCCTGCTTTTCAGCAATTTATGATCAACCATGGGGTAAAGTTCTGCTAAAAACTACAAAATTTGTGGCACATGAGTCTTTAGTAGAAATTAGAAATATGATAGGAACCTTGATACAGAAAATTGCAAATTCAATGTTGCAACCTTTTATTGTCTTAGTTAAATTTGCATGTATTTTGTTAAATTAACCCAAGGATTTTTTTCATACCTTACCTAAATTAATTAGGCTAATATTGCTTACTAACTGGATCTGACACTTGTTGCTCTGTCTTCATGTTTGTTTCTTTGTTATATGATATGAATGTTCAAAACTTCCTTGCAAAAATTTTTTCACTTCTTGTCTTTAGTGAACTGTATTGTATTATTAGAGCTACAACTCCAGTGATAATCATTCATCTACAACACTAACAGTAGGTAATGTCTACATTTTGCCTAATAGCTATGCATAGATTGATGAGTATAATTATAGTTTCCTCATTTTTATTTCCTGTAATATTTTTGTTTTTCAATCCAACTTCAACATTATTGAAACCTCATGGCCCTGAGGTTACCATCTATGAGGAGGTATTTTGCTGACTCACCCTAATGTTCATCTCGTACAACTGAACTCCCAACTTCATTATTTACTCCTACATGCCTGAACAAGAATGTCCTCTGCATTTTCATGTTGTTTATATTTAACTGGCCTTTAGTGTTATTTATTTTAAAGATTTCATTCTATTAATTATTTTCAGTACCAATATTTACATTGTATGTAAATAACTTTAGTATGTATTAAAGGTGGTGGTCCAGTTAACACCTACAGTTTAATAACTGGACAAACTTGGTAAAGATTTGAAAGTCTTACAACCTGGAAATTTTGGGTGATTCCTCTACAGTAAATGATATTTAGTAACCTTTCTTTTTCAGAAGTAATTCTTAATTGAGATGTTATTTGTTTACTGGCAAGATTTGCGTGTTTTTGGTCGCCACGTGGCTGCATTGGCTCTGAGATCCTCCAAAAGGTAATAGTTCTTACAATTATAAATATAACTATTTTTACAAACTTAATGTCTTATAATTAGTTCCAGGCAATACTGTATTTTTCTGTGCAGAGACTTGATATTTTGAAGGCTCATTGTTATTTATTGACATTTTCATTTATTTGCAATGGTCAATTTCACCAATCTTGTTAAATTTCATTAGGAAGTATGTTATAATTGACTAGGATTATAAATTAGCTACATCTAGTTGGGATTTAATTGGGTATGATAAATGACATTTTTTCATTTAAGGTTTGTTCATCTTGTATATTTCTTCTAGAGCTTATATGGGAATTTGGCAAGTTATGAGTTTGGCAAGTGAATATAATTCATGTTATTGATTTGAAATCTCATCATTTTTTCTATTATTTGATCATGAATCAGGTTTGTGAAAACATGCAAATGATAACTGGTCTTGTGGATAATTTGATTTTGTTTTGTAGGACTGCATTGCTCTCCTGCGTCAGGACTGGTGGTGAGGAGAGAAATGTTTACCAGAAGTGTGGGTCTGAAGATGCCACTTCTCAGTTCCAGGTCACTGAGGAAAAAGAAATAAAAACTTCCCCTGAGCCTGCATTGAAGCCAGTAGAGTCCTTCAGTGAATCAGGTGAGGCATTTGCATTAACTGTTTGTTTTTTTCATACTAAATACAGCCTAGAGTTCTGTAATGGCAGTGTCCTCAAAGATATATCAGCATTGATTAACCTGTTTTGTTCAATTTACCATCCAGTTTTTCAAATAAATCTTTAATATGATGCATATTCTTGTTGAACTCTGCATTAACAGAATAAGGAGAGGGAGAAGTTGTCTGTTGTTTCTAATTGCCCTTTGATGTGAAGCATTTTAGTGTAAGAATAGAATATGTCAACAGGAGTGAACTGTTTGGTCCATTCTTGAGTTGCTATTGAAGTTGCCTGCCATCTAATGCAAGGGCATAAATCATGCACATGCACTTCAATCACACACATATTTCAGTCACATACATGGACCACAGTCCTACTCGGGTCCCAGGAGTCAAGAAGGAGATAGAATCGGTAGTTTATTGAATGGGAGGACTCTTCACACCATATTTGTCAAATGAGTTAACAACTCAAAAAAAGTTTAGAACATGGGATGTCATGAAGTTTCTTACTGTCAGTTTATGGCTGTTATTTCTGGTTAACATGTGAGGTTAAAGTAATGGAAACAAAATAGAAGACACCACTGAAGTCCACAAAATTGCTACCTAAGTACTGTGCATAGAATGACCAACATGAATAAGCTACTACATTACTGTAAATACTAATGAATGTGTAAGTTACATTTTAAATTTTATTTACCATATGCACAGGGATGTGAGGCTCATTTTTGCCATGATCTTATAGTGGAGACTGAAAATAGCAATTTGCTGTGAGTCAGAGGAGTTGATACACTCAAGTTGTTGGAAATACTGTGCTGGCTTCTAAAACACCACAACCAACCAGTACTTTCTACACAATCTATGCCCATGTGATGAGCAAATTTGTCTGTAATGGGCATGGTCTCCTGGCTAAGCAATGCACTTTTTGCAAATGCAGTTGTATGTACTATTTATAAACAGAATCCTCATGGTCATTATTAAGAGGAACTTTCATATGCTTATGAGCATATGAAACTTCTCTCCTTTCCTTAGTGGCACTATCAAATTTATAGACAAATTGTTTTAGTCTGTCCTTAGACTTATGAATATCACTTACTGTTTGTTTTTTTACACTATACTTGTCACAAATGCTGGAAACAGAAGTGCCAGATCCTAACTTTTTAACACTTACACTACTAGATCCAATTTCTGGATTAACTGTTATGACCAGTTGTTTAATTCTACAATTCCTTTCCTAACCAATACATTCATTTTGTATACTTGAAAATTTGTAATTTTTGTATATTTTTGAAGTTAAAAAAATTAATGAAATAATAATTATATTAAGTTAAAATGTAACTAATTTTTTTGTATTTCATGTTGGTTTAGCTATGCAATAAATTTTGTTTCAATCTAACTCTGTAATGAGTTTATGTGGGTTACTAAGTACACCTCATCCAATGCACTGTGATAGCTTTACTTTGTCATACTTTAATATTTAACTGACAAGATGTTTAGCAATTTTCGTTTACCAAAGATTTTCAGTGTGTCTGACATGCATGATATAACCAAAGCAACTTAATACTACTGTATACTTTATAATTTTCTTCCTATAATAATATTAGCAGTATACCAACAAAACTGCAAAATATTCTGTGTGAATGACCATTATGAAATGCATGAAAAATTAAAGCATCTGAATGATGTTGAGAATAGCTCCTGATTTGAACATTGGATTTTGGTTTGTATTCTAGAAGCAAGTGTGTTTCCATGGCTGAACATCAAAGCGAGCATCTTGCAGACAAATGGCAGACACCTCTGCCTGCCTGGCAATGTGGGCATCTCTCCTCATCTCATGCAGGTATAAAGCTACCACTTTGTTGCCATATCTCTGTACAACCTGCTCAGATTCTAATAAACTACAAAATTAAAGAAATAGATCCCTAGGTCTCTAATGCCATGACATCCTATTTATTTCAACAGTTTAGCAGGGTTCTGTTCTGTAGTATGTCAATTATTAAATATCCTTTATAAGTTTTTTTTCTTTAAGGGAGTGTTATATTTTTGTGGTTAAATTATCATAATATAATACATTCTTTAATTGAGATATTGGTGAGAAAATTGTCAATGAATATAATTTACCAATACATTTTTAGAATATTTCTGGAAATGCTCTTTGGTATTTGCCTTTTAGATAATTAGACTTAAGAATAGAGAATGGAGTATGGCAACTGGACTGAACCGTTTGGTCCACTCCTGGGTGGCCATCCAAGTCCCATGTCGTCTAAAGTAAAGCCATTCATCACGCACAGGCACTTCAGTCACTCACACTCATTTCAGTCACTCACACTCACTTCAATCACACACAGGCACCAGGAGTAAAAAAGGATAAGAGAAGAGGTAGCAGTCATACTCTCATAAATTTTTGCACAATAATGATCGGACTTGCATTACGCAAAAATTATATGACTCTTCGTACACAATAGTTGTATAACTCTTCGTTCACAATAATTGTATGATCTGCATGTGTTCAACTATTACATGAATTGTGGTACATAGTAAATGCATGATTCGTGGCTCATAGTAAATTTTATGATTCGTGGCTCATAGTAAATTTTATGACTCGTAGTACATAGTGAATGCATGACTCATACATATTTATTACATGATTTAAGGTACACAGAAAATACATTACTCATAGAGCACTCTGTGACACAAGGTGCACAAAAATGTGACTCATAGTATACCAGCTTGGTCGACTGGTGAGCGAATCTGCTTGCTAGCGGAAAGACCCGGGTTCGAATCCCACTGCCGACATGGTTGACGCGGCTAGAAATACGACATGGGACTTGGGTAAAACAACCGAATAATTATCGAAGTAATTATCCGACCCAAGAATGGGCCAGAAGGTTCGTTCCTATAGCCTCATTCTATTCTATTCTATACACAAATATAACCCTTTTTGCAAAATAACTAAGCATGTGGTGCACAATAAAATACTCATGATACAATGCGTATAATTACGATTGTAACTGTATGACTCGTGACCACAATAACTAAAAAAAACTCATAGTACCTATTAATTACTAGGTGCGTCATGCAAGATGATATAACCCTTGATTTATCTCATTATAATACATTGTGTATGACTTGTTCACACTGACTACGACTTCCTGTTCACAGTACTTATATGGCTCGTAGTACATGTTGATCACAGGACTTGACCGGTATTACATTATGGATGGTAGTACTGGTAGCTCATAGTACTGTATTGTTCATAATATTGTATGACCGGTAGTACACAATAAGTGTGTGCTCGTTTTGTTCAATAGGATACCAGAGTTTTGTTCATACCTCAAATCAATACTTCATAATGCTGGGGAGTTCCTCGTCCAATATTTATCTTAGAACAAACTTCTTTTGTCTTTCAAGTTTCGTGACACATGTTATGCATTTTCTTCTTTAAGAAGATCGAAACGTCTTGGTTAAATGCTTCAATGATTCGGCCTTTTCATTGTATCTTTCTTTCCTAAGTTCTTCCTCTTAACATCACCTCTTTCTTGCTGAATCGTGTTACAATTAGTTTGTTTCGAGCAGGGTGTAGTGCTATCAGACGAGCAGCAGGAGAGCTTACGTGAGAGCGACATCATGACCCACCAGTCGCTTGAGTGTCGTGTGCAGGTGTGCCCCAGACTCCTCAAAAGAGGTCAGCACTCTCCATATAAATTTTGAATAACTTACGCTACAAATTGTGTGACCAGAATATCATTAACTTAGAATTAGACTTGCCCGTTCCTTGAAGGAGCTATCTATGTAGAAGGTGGCTTATGATATCTGGAGTAAGTTAATTGTGCATTTTTTACATGCATGAAAGGTAAGAATATTTCCTCAAGGTTCCTTCACTTCTTTAAAGTTGAATTTAAAAATGACATGAGGAGTCAAGATTTCCTTCGTAGTGTATGCTCTCTGCTAGAAGATATAATAGGAATTTAGAAAAGACATGCGTCTTTGAGTCCTGAGAACTTGTAATCTTAATTTGCATTGATGTAGTTGGAGTTGCATCAAATGGAATGAAACTGTTGATGTTTTTGGTGTTTTGTGGAAAACTTGTTAGGAATAAGAGAGCTGCTGAAGATGTAGTGGACATTTGCTTGTTGGTTTGATCAAGAAAATTTGACCTGTTGTTCATGAGCCAGAATGTATGTGTTAGGTTAGGTTAGTATGCTTGATTTCAGAACAAATATTTATTCCTAAAAAATTAGCTCTAAATGTTCTAACACGGTTGCTGCCAATGACGATTCTCATATTCTGTTTCTCCGGGCAACAGTGTTTTATCTTATTTCTTTAATCTGAAAGATTAAATACCAAACTTCTGAAATTGTTACTGAAGCCAAATGTTCTAAATTTGTAATAAATAGTAGAGGAAATTCATCTGCTTCTTGTGCTCACGTCAGGCGTCTTTAGTATCGTGTGCTCGAAAAAGTTTGCGTTTTTTGAACTATGATAATTCATTAAAATACACGATTTTTTGCAGCACCTACCTGAAAAATAAACGAATGATTTTGTGGCACTGGTAAAACCTCCGTGCTGTTCCTTGTGTTGCACTCAGATGCTGTTCCTTGTGTTGCAGACATTCAGATGCTGTTCCTTGTGTTGCAGACATTCAGATGCTGTTCCTTGTGTTGCAGACATTCAGATGCTGTTCCTTGTGTTGCAGACATTCAGATGCTGTTACTTGTGTTGCAGACATTCAGATGCTGTTCCTTGTGTTGCACTCAGATGCTGTTACTTGTGTTGCAGACATTCAGATGCTGTTACTTGTGTTGCAGACATTCAGATGCTGTTACTTGTGTTGCAGACATTCAGATGCTGTTCCTTCTGTTGCAGACATTCAGATGCTGTTCCTTGTGTTGCAGACATTCAGATGCTGTTTCCCGACCTAAAGGATTTCAGTACCCCGCTGTCAGTGGTGACTGTGTCACAGAGGACACGTCACGACATGGCTGGCTGGAGTGAAGCGGTTGAGGAGGAGCGGGAGGACCTGCTAGATCAAGTGAGTGGACTTCACACGTGAATACACGTAATGTGAGGAAGAGTTATTCGTTCATTTGTACGTGTCGTATTACATAAATGGGAAGATCAGTTAATTGAGAATAGTCAAAACTACGCTCATTATTAGTATTTTTGGCGAAGCGAGGTAATAGGTATGCGTTTGAGCAGAGAAATCTGAAAGACATTCAATTCGATCGTTTGCAGCCTCGGCTCATTCTTAAGAAAGAATGTGGAAGCAACAGAACTGCAGAGCACCTTATTCAGTCCTGATTACTGGGAAAACATTGGCAATAAGAAATGCCATATATTCATAAGTACACAAAATCAAAACCGACAACAGCTTTTCTGTGTCTGAAATATGATCATCACTCATGTAGGAGTAAAATAAGGTGGTGCCACCTTTATGTTAAAACTTAGGATTGCTGAGCTTGCTATGCATCGTTATCAAACAAGTCTGTTTCTTGGTGCTCTCTTCCTTGGTGCTCTCTTTAGTTTAGCATACGTCAGCGCTGCTCAAGTAGCTATTGTTATCCAGTAGTAAAAAATGATAACTTTCTTGTCTAAAATTCTTGTAATGCTTCTTTAGATCCTTGCATTCTGAATCTCCGTACAATTTACAAGTTGAAGCCTCTCGTAACGAACTTCCAAGAGAAGGTCATCTCAAATAGTTACCTGATCCTTTTATTAGTATTTTTTATCATCTATTTACGTATTTTTTCATTACGATTATTTAGTGAAGAATGTTGAATGAATTGTTCGATATTGTTTGTTAGAAATGAGTCTAGGCTTCAAACGTTGAAGTACAATTAGTTTTGTATTTCTCTTCTTCATTCAGCAGTGATAGTTAAACATTTCGGTTTCCCGTAGCCTTAGCAACCTGCAGAATCGGTGTCAGAAGGTACACAACGAGAAATTACGTATTGTTGTATTTTTGTATTGAAATTTTGTATTAGGATTTTTGAATTGCTCTGTCAAAACCAGATTTATCTGTGCCTATTTAAGGCTTAGTTATGTCATGAATTTGCCTTTCGTGAGCTTGCTTTCTAAAGAGTGACAGCTAATTTGCTTCTTGTTGATATATTGTGAAATCATAACTTTTCTACTTATTCAAGTTGCTTTTCTTTTACAAACTGATTCTAAGTATTTTTGTGTGTGTTACCCGCAGTTTATTGAGGCTGCTAAAAACATGTGCAAGTCTCTGGTCAGCTATGGCTACTGGGCGGACTTCATAGACCCGAGTTCTGGGAGGGCCTTCTTTGGACCCTACACTAACTTCAGTCTCTTTGAGACTGATGAGCGCTACAGGTAATGTCTTTTCTTTGGGCACACTAAAATTCCGGTGTGTTGGATCTTCAAACTAGAGAGATGGTCTGTGAGTTCTCGAGACGTGTGCTAGAACTGTGTGCCAGACATGGTTCGAGTCTCTCTGGTAAAGTTCATATTGAAAGAGGACGAGACAGTTATTGTGGTAGTTCGGTTTAAATTTTTCAGAAGTAAACGAATATCGTTCAATTAAAATGTTTGGTATCACACTGAATTTCGTTAGAGCGTTTCACATCACTCTTGTATGCTGCTGATGAAAAACATTTGTTGCATATTATAAAACAAATTTCTGGATTATAGATAAAATTTCTGAAAATTTGACAGTACTTCATGTGCCTCCTCTTTAATGTGCCTTGCGCAGGCATCTTGGATTCACTGTAGAGGATCTGGGCTGCTGCAAGGTGTTGTCTCACCGTCAGTTCGGCACGCATGTCTTCATGGGTGAGTTGAAGCCTCTCTTCAGGTCTCACCTCTTTTATCAAGTTTTTTCGAGGGTCTTGGATTTACTGAGTTACATGAATATGTGTACTTGTATCAATGTTATATTGAGCGAAATATGAACATTATATGCGTAAACATTGTCCTTACCATTACTGATTTAACTTGAAGCTAAATGCCTGACTGTACGTACGAGCTCTGCATCTGTTTGTGTGTGACAGGTTCCGTCTTCACGGACGCCCCTGTAGACTGCAGAGCTCTCACAGACACCGTTGCTGCCCTGCACGGCCCCATGCAGTCATAATGCAATCCACTGCTGGCCTCATCTATCTGGTGCCGAGTTGTCATCAGCTGTCGCTCGACTGCTCGTGATTCTCTCAGTGCTACATGGTCAAGTTCTGATAGTTCGGTTGATCACGGTAGGTGTATACCTATGGCCAGCCTTGTAGAAAAGCATTGTGTTTTAACTGAACTCTTGTTCCCTACGGTATTTCGTACGAAACTTCCCGAGTCTTTAGATGTACGGTATCTACAGTGAGCAGCTTTTAGTGTATCGTCTTCAGATACTACCGTACATGTTTTGTGTAAATAGGGCTCTAGCTTGGGATTTTGTAGTTATATTGTTGCTTCGTAGCGAACTTAATAGGCGTTTCTATTTCGAAATTCTTTTAGTTAATTACAAAAAGTGAAATAGTTAAGTAGCCGTGATAATCGAAAGTTAAAGTTCAAAGAATTATTAAAGATTATTGTGAGGCACTTACCAGTTTTTCGTTTGTCACATTAACTTTCGGGTCACAATTATAGCAATAATATAACTCAGGGGGTTCAGAGATATGAGTAATTTCCTCTTTACAGTTATTTTAGTAGAAGAAATTAACTAAGCGTTTGGTAAGGAAATGTACTTCAATGTGTTAGTCGTATTAAAAATGCTGAAAGTGTATAGATATACATATAGCTATTTATTCTAGCTAGGGTCTAGAATAGGAACCTGTGTTACGGTTTAGAGGTATCATCCGATTAGAACAAGTTGTGTGGGACTTCAGCTACTACCAAGTTTTTTTTCGATCTTTGAGAGCTCACATTTCAAGCTGCTCAATAGTGAAAGTTTTATTAGTCGCATTCGTACTGATCGCTAGGACTTTGGTTGAAAGGTTAAGATGTGACTTCACTGCCTTCAATTTATACGCCCTGAAAACATAACCAAATTTAGTCCAACAGTGGCGTTTGTTAATATATGCGCTCTCCTACAAGAGGGAAATATAAAAATATATTTTTGTTTGAAACGTCCATACGTTATTATCTAAAATCTTTGTTTTATTTGTAGTTTTCTTTCCAGTGTAACATCATTAGGATGTTACATCTACTACACACTTTGCAGCAAACTGGCAGACATTTACGCGTGAAGCAAAGAAAAATTGCGTCGTTGTTGCTGTTCGAGTCACATTACCTGCACTTGTTCTTAGAGGCTGCGTGGATGTGGTTGTCGCAACGATCATGCGTGTGCAACTTTAAACGATACACATCGAAAATAATACTTATCTGGATCAACTTTTTCGTTACATTTTATTCAGAAAAATCTACATAATTGTAATTAAGCGCTTGCTATTTGACTGATTATAGTTATGTATTATAGAAAAATAAACGATTCTAAAAATAAACCAATACGTTTTCGAAATCAAGGCTGCTGAATACGTAAGTGGCCCTTTATAATTTTAAATTACCTAAAGACCCCAAAGCAGAAAACCTTTGAAGAACTTGATTTTTCACATCTCTCTCTCTCGAGAAAGAGAAATGCAAGAAGAGTTCACAATCACATTTTGTGATAATTTTCCTGAGAGTTGATTGAACGACTAGAAAAACCTAATAGAAGAGTAAGCATGAACATAAAATGGAATGCTAACGATTATTTTCTGCTACACAATCCAGCAACTTGAATCTACACTTCAATGCTTTGTAGTATTCTGAAAGACCGACCTTATTTAAATAGCAAAAATGTAAAACTTTTTCTACAACGAAAAAGCTGCATTGATTTAAATGACCTCTAATATCACTAGATATAACTATTGTACGTATCTTACATTCGAAATGGTTTAATTTTAATCATGTATACAATGTACCTGGGTACTGAAACGAATACTAGAATCATCCAGCAAATTGGAAGTGGGAGAAAAAAAACTATCATACAAAAATTAGCACGAAAAAAATACTGTTTCACCAAAACAACGTAACGAAATTTACCTTTATGAATGCTTGAGTGACTACCTCCCTGAATTAGAAGCCCCAATGAACACCTTAAGCACTAAGAAGCCCAGACAGCAAAACTTCGCCCGCGCGCCAACCAACAAAACAGGCCTCTACGTGACACGCTCAACTCGAGAAATTATTTGAACCAGGCTGCTGAGGCACGTAAGAGTTCTTGATAGAAGCCTACGACGACAGACTGTCTCCCCATGAGTGTCTAGCCAAGTATCTTGGCAGTGGAAGACTGAATTTCCGTTGCTCGTCGCGACGGAAGAAGTCATGGTAAGAAGAAAAGCACGGAATTAATCCCGAAATGCACGAAAAATAACCAAAGCATCGAAAATCGTTACGACCGCGATTTATAAAGCTAGGTAAGTCTCAAAAACATTAAATTTTAGGATAGACCCTGATCTGTTGACTTACACATCACTGTTGCGACGCAGTAGAGCCATTTGTCGCCGGTACTAAGCGAGTTTTTTCTGGATCCGTGAAGTCTGAGTGAGGTCTCAAATAGAAGCCAAGATTGAGCTGAGGAATTGCGTAGTACAGACGCATAATGGCCAGTACTGCTGCCAGCCCCAACAAAAGGTAACCTGAACATAAGGAAAATGCAGTTATCGTCCGTTTTAATACTTCGTTTTCAATAGCAATTGCGGTTTACTTTTTTCGGACGCGTAAAAAGAAATGCAAAAAGGTTGTCGAGTATTGGTGGTGAGGGAGGGCACTTATCAGCTAGCAATTTAGCATACCAGAGGCAACTATACCATCAAACCACCTATTCTCAATGTATTCTAAACAGTCGTGGAGAAATTGTTTTCGAGCTGTCTGCATAAACTAACACGCATTCACGTCCTTGGGAAATGTTTATCTAATACTACGGCTTTTAATTATTTATGCTCAAACCAGTTACTTAATGAGTCTTTAAAATTTCAATATCTAGCTATTCATGATTCTACTCATCAATCATTGCAGTAAAAATCATGAATTTTCTTTGGTTTTTGACAATTATCAGCTACTCCATTGATACCTGGAGTTACACGTTCAGTATTTTACAGTCAGTTTGTTCCCTGCGACTTTAATAAATGAAAGGTACATTTAAATTCAAAAAGTTCGCCCTTCACGTGCTGGAGGCATACAATAGACATTATCATTCAAGTTAACAAACCATACCGGAAATTATAAGTACTAATTTTTGGCTCGGATATGTTTTCAAACATCGTAGTTTAGCACTCTTACTCGCTTAAAACGGGCGTTTTACGTGGGAGGAACATCTAAACCTGACAATTGTACAATGAAATCGACGGTTCGAAGACGACCAACGTAATCTAAATTGACGTTCATGTGGTTAGTTGCTCGGTATGCTGGCCTCTACCATGAGAATAAAAAAGAGAAAGAACCAGGACAGCAAAAGAGAAAGAACCAGGACAGCAAAAGAGAAAGAAGCAGGACAGCAAAAGAGAAAGATGCAGGACAGCAAAAGAGAAAGATGCAGGACAGCGAAAGAGAAAGATGCAGGACAGCGAAAGAGAAAGAAGCAGAATAGTAAAAGAGAGAGACGCAGAATAGTAAAAGAGAAAGAAGCAGGATAGTGAAAGAGAAAGAAGCAGGATAGTGAAAGAGAAAGAAGCAGGATAGTGAAAGAGAAAGAAGCAGGATAGTGAAAGAGAAAGAAGCAGGATAGTGAAAGAGAAAGAAGCAGAATAGTGAAAGAGAAAGAAGCAGAATAGTGAAAGAGAAAGAAGCAGAATAGTGAAAGAGAAAGAAGCAGAATAGTGAAAGAGAAAGAAGCAGAATAGTGAAAGAGAAAGAAGCAGAATAGTGAAAGAGAAAGAAGCAGAATAGTGAAAGAGAAAGAAGCAGGATAGTGAAAGAGAAAGAAGCAGGATAGTGAAAGAGAAAGTAGAATAGTGAAAGATAAAGCCTGAGTAACAAGAGTCATCGACTACTGTGAGCAGTTCAGTTTATCACCTAGCGCTAGTTACTAAAAAAAGAAGCCACACTAACGAGGCGAGAAACTACCCATCGTCATCTTCCCTCCCAGTATAATTTAGGAATTCTGAAAATCCCCCTAGGAGCGCCTAGTTTCCAAGAGACTGAAGGACAATTTCCGTCAGTGCATTTTTTCTGGGAGTTAATAATACAGTTCTGGAGTGCAAAGCTTAATTATAATAAGCGTCTGCTCTATCGTTACCGCGTGGTTGAAATTGATTTGAAATGAAATTACACGTGTCAACATAAATTGGACTACTCAAAATTTATCCCCATTCATTATTTTTCGTAGATTAAATTTGACGTCCTGAAAATTTTTTGCTGTTCATTAAAGATTGAACTGCAGACATTCTATTACGCGCATTTTGATGTTGTAGTTCAACCTCGATTAAATACATATTGACATACTTTTTCATAATTTACCTGTGATACAAATTTTGTACAAGGGTCTCAAGGGCTGATCGGGACTATCACCAGGAATGTAGTCGCCAAGCCCGATGGTCGTGAGTGAAATGAAGCAGTAGTAGAAACCGTCCAAAAACGTCCATTCGTTCTCAATGCTACTGAAGATGGCGGCAGGGAAGATGAAGAACAGCAGGAAGCAGAGCAAGGCTACCACGCTTAAATGAATCAGTTGGATGTTGAACGCCTGCAGAAAGATAGTTTTGCTTTACTATTATTAAAAGCGATGAGATAGTTCAAAGGTAACTTTAAAATGGTGAACTATGAAGAATGTGTGTACAAGTTGATTTACCGAGTAACCGTCACACAAACTGCCCTCAGCCTGTTACCGTGGTACTTGATGCTATCAATGCCTTCTAAATCTTTCCTCCTTTATAAAGAATGGCCTAAAATTTTTATGACTGCACGAGGGAATAGGAAAGGGCATGACGATGTGAAGTTCCTAAGGTTGTTCAATGTTTACCTGTAATGGGACAAGCATTATTATGTTGAGTTAGTGTGATTTGATGGAATAGAAGAACAAGTCTGTGGTCATCAGCTCAAAGGCTAAATAACGTGCAAGATGAGCGCATGTAGCTCAGCATACTAAATTTCATGTTTTTCGTAAGCAGGAAAAACGTCCATGTTGTCATCAATGATGAATTTGCTCTTTCATACAAGGCACAAGTTCACCTTAGTTATACTTCATCACAAAAATGGAAATAAGGTCTTTGGATGATATAGATAATTACAATTAGTCCATAATACTAATGAATACAACCGTCGGATAACACACGCCCTCTAGTGAGCCGCCACTGCTCCCATGACTTGTTAGAATGATTATCACTTATGTAAAACGAGTTTACGCATTCGTAACGGGTATCAAGTTAAAGTTATCACAAATATTGACGTAGTTATAATAGTACCACTAATATAAAAACAATAGCCATGCAAATTCAGTTTTTGAAAAATTTCACACAAATTAGAGTTTTCTTGTTTACATTTAGATCATTTGAAATTGATAAGAAACAAAAATCATACAATCATTAATAATATAGGCGTTTTTGTATATGAAACGGAGCGAAACCAAAGGTAGGAGCTGTGGAATGATGCCTAAAACACAAACTTTTGCAGTGATGATTGGTAAGAACTTCCCAAAGATCTGTATGGCAAATTCTAAGGTTCTTCAATGTGAAGATAGGACGGTACAATGATTACAAGTTATTTCAACACGAGATTCTTAAATTGTCCAGGATAATGCCTCACCGATACCTTTGGTTTTTTAACTTTACCATTAATGAAGCAATTGACAATTTTAAAAGTTCTTATGGACAACTTTGTATAATTGTCATAGAAAAAACATTTATAACTTTTCCAAAAAAGTGCGAAGAAATATAAAGTCATTGAAAAAATTTAGATAAATTGATGGACAAGTATCATAGCTGGAAACTTGCGAGTTAAATTAGTAGCACTAGTTTCCTCATGGTAAATGAGAATATAAATGAGCGTCACGTCCACTACACATTTCACTTCAACTAGCTGGAAAATAACTAAATTTCTTTACTTCTATACTAACATTGTATAAAAAATTAAAAAGGACTTTACCTTACATTTTCATACAGTATTTCGAACAAATATGATCAGTGTTTTTCAACATTGATCAACAGCTAACATTTAGTAGCTTGGGATTGAAACACAATAGCACAGTACCATTCAGTTATTGGTTATATGTTACGTTTACGAAGTTTTTACTCCAAATATTTTCAAATTTAAGGAATTCTACAAACAGAATATTGTTGTACAAAAATACTTTACTGCGGACGGTTAGCCCTAACGTTCAATTTCTAATTGTTTAGAAAATATCTAGATTACTTAAGCATACTACAACTATTTGATTTAGGATACCTTTCTATATTCAAATGCAATATTCAAGTTCGATACAGTATTGCAATTATGCATTTTCACTCAAAATTGATTGCATTTGGATTAACACACATGAGATTTACAGTGATCTTACATCTCGTGCAATGAATGCTCAAACAAAATTGAAAATACGAGTATAAATACGTATGGCAGTGATCAGGTTAAAAGCTTACCACAGCCAAGAATTAGGTTTTCCTTATTTCAATTTGATTGTTTAAATAGCTGAATCAACCAATTATGCCACGCAAGACCATCACCGAAAACGACAACGTGTGTGGCTGTGGTGTGTATGACGCAGCTTGCGGGATTATCGAACTCGTCCTCGCTTATTTCTTTCCCAATATTGTATTCCAGTACTTTTGTACATTGCCGTAACTTGTTACAAACCTTGAATGTCATTCATTATAAAAAATTACTTCTAGCTAATATAAAAATAATGAAACCTCTCGAAGCCTTGGTATACATGCTTACAGATGTACGAGAAATGTCAATACTGACAAACATGGAAAGTAGGAACCAATGAAGACTGGAGCTAGAATGCTTAATTTCTCATCGTGAGAAAACTTGTATTTCTAAATTATGCAACTAAGAGTGCAACCTCGATTGATAGGCAAGGTTCACCAGTAGCCAATGTTCAGAAAATTAGATACTCAATAAACTGTTAAATCTCTATTGTTAAGTCTAGCCACATGTTCTAACACAAATGACCCTATCTTTATAGTGTACCAAAATTATTTGACCATAAAATACCTTTTGTCGTTCGCGTAATAAATGTTCAAGACGTCTCAGAAACCAAAGCAGAGGGCGAAAAATTTGGTCCACGAGAGCAGTGAGGAGGATGAACGTCATCGGGATGCCCAGCAAAGCGAAGACGATGCAAAACATTTTGCCACCTTCTGACAGTGGATGCACGTGACCATAACCTGCAAATAATATTAGAACGGAGATATATTGTTGCAATACCATGTCCAATTATTTAAGCAACTATTCACGCACTTCCTAGCTACGGAAACTACACATTATTGACCTCATTGCTAGTGTTAGTTTGAATATCATTCAGATACCATGTAGTCGAGATAAAAGATTGTCTCATGTTGAGATACATTTTCAACGCAAGATATAACCACAACAGATGTTTTTGCATCGTCCTTTATCTCATTTGAAGAGGAAGTTTATGTTTATTATATTTTTGGAATGTTCTTTCTCGTAAAACCAAATAAATGAGATTTTGAAGCCCAAAATCTTTCATATCTTGATCACGTTTTGACTTAACATTTATATCCTCGCAAGGTGTGTTTTAACAGTGACAGGGAGCGCCTCAATTAGACGTCGTATAATGTAAACAGAAAAATATGCGATACAATCATCGTTTTTTTCACTGAATTGTGATTTGCCTAGGAAAACTCGTTGAGGATATCCTACAAGGGTCACTATGAGAATAAAGAATTTCAGTGTCATGAGAGCCGCTGAGGCAAAAAAGCCCAATCATTTAAGACAACACGAGGTGAAGTGACTTGGAAGAAACCAACAAAAACGAAGACACTCGCGCACAAGGCCAATTGCACGGCACGGTATACTCCCTGATTTCCGAGACAGAAGAAAAAGAACGACGACGTCAGTCGTAAGCCCACAGCAGATTTCTGCAGCAAGCATTCCTGATGCTGCAGCAAGCAACTTGCGATGATACCAAGAAGTACCGTAGCTTCCAGGGGCACTGATGCAGGAGAGGGGCATCAGTCTACCCAGCTTGAATAGGCGAGGTAAGACTGATATGGACGAGACTTTCATAAAATCGTTTAGAGGAAACACGAAATGCCGTCTCACACTCCAAGTAAAGTAGAAAAAGAAAAGATGAGCCCTCAAAGCCGCGTGACACAAGGGTCGAGTGTACATTGGAAAGCTCGAGATTACACCGAGAAGAGAATTTCATTGGCATGCAAGGAAGCAGACAGGCGCCCTCAGCATACCTCCCAAATGAGTGAAGTTCAGGGATTCCACACATATCTCGAATGGAAGCTGGGCCTCCAAGCCAGGCAAAAAAATAATCACGAATAAGGGTGGGGGAGTAAAACCCTTCGTAGTGTCATCGTAAGTTACAATAACTGAAAATGCTGGTAAATGGCTACAACCTAACGTCATGTATTCGTTTAAACCCTAAACAGGTCTTAATGTGTCGGACCTCGTATAAAAGGAAACCTAACCTCACGAAAGATTTAAGAGAATTGGCCCTACAGAGACGCTTTTACGTCCGTGTCAGCAGAAATGCAGGTACCAAGTCAGCATTCATTCATTCATTCATTCTAGCCTTATAGGGAGGAAACAAAAGCACTTGCTTTGATGATTCATTCTATTCATATTCAAACTGTACCACTGCTAGCACTGCAAAATGACATCCTAACAGTAATTCTAGTTCATAGCGCTTATCTCGCAAGACTTGTTGAAATTCAATAACGTCAATGACATGACGCTAAATCTCATCCTAACTTTAATTTATTATTTCAGTGTTTGATAATGTCTTTCAAACCAGTTCCAGCTTTTTTACATTCGCTGCGTTTTATTATTACATGACTGCTCAAAATAATAGATTTAAGCTCGTCATCGAGAAACAAACATCCAACCCATTCAGCTGCAGATGTTTCGATTGCGCATAAAGGTTTGGATACAACTTATGTTGGGACAGCTTAAAATCAATAAGACGTTCAACACTGCAGTTCCTCCACTGCATGTACTTCTGCAGCCACATTCATTCTGAAGTTGAAGCGTGCACTCATTCGGTTGGATCAAAGGATGGACATTTCTTACAAATGAAGCAATTCTTCAAGTTGACGAATCAACAAACGAACACTTGCGCAGATCATCGACCACGTAACAGTGTATTCGACTATTTTGTGTACACAAAAACTAGGGATTTGAAGTCATGCTGTACCGAGAAAGTTTGAATAATTGGAATGAAATTGTCAACAACGAAAGTGCAATTTTATACAAGTATTTACAGATAATTTAAAATCAAAGAGCACGTGATTCTTTATATTTTGAAGCAAATAAAATAATTTTTTTCCATTTTTGAGATTGAGCGATCCAACCTAAGGATAATCTATCTGTATAAATAGATCGAAGCACCATAGAACATCTTGCATTCAAATTTAGACGTTTAAAATGCATCACAGAAACTAATTTTCTATGAGTACAATCGACCATACAAAAAGTTTTGATAATTCATAAGCAGTGGGGAACGTAATTAGGATACGTGAAGTGGTAGATAAAGCAAATAAGAAATATATTCCCAAGCGACTACATATTTTTGCAGGGAAAGTTTTTTCGGAGAATTGCAATTGACATTTTCAAACGCTGTTATATGTACAAGTAAGCAAGTAGAGAGCCGCCATATAATGTATAAATATTACATGTGAATCTCATTTATTTCCTACAATTGATTTGGTAATTTTAATGATTGGACCGTTTGAACAATATTTTTTTCCACAATACTTTATTATACACCTAGTCTTAGCTCGTGTAACTTCCGATTTAAATATACATATAAGGGTTACGCTATAATTTCAAATCCCCAGGTTGAAGTGCGCTTGTCGAGGGCGCACATCGGAGAGACAAGAGAAATGGAAATTGTTTAATATTGGCACAAAAGTTAACCACTTGAAGACCAAACAAGGGAAGTATCAATGGTCCACAGGCACTGAAGTAAACTCAAAAGCTCATCATTGCCTACCCGTCAAGAACCGAAATCTTGCTTACTAAATGGTCAAAGTCGATTTCTCTTCTCTGTCCACTCTGCTCCAACCTTTAACGTAGAGATGTTAACGAAGTTGAAAACAAGTAGAGCATTCTTTCTAGTATAACTTACCATTGAGATGACCAGTGAAGTCGTTAACGTTATCTACGTAACTTACCGATAGTAGTGACGATGGTAGAGGAAAAGAATAAGCTTTGACCGAAGGACCAGTTGCTTTCCCCCGTGGCATTACGAAGAGCGGACACCCCGCGTCTGCTGGCGCCAAGTATTTCTTCGATGAGTTCCTCCAGCGCCGCATCTGCCAACCACAAGAGACTCGCATGAATCCATGCTGTAGCCCGTAACTAGTTTTCATAAATTACAGGGGTATTCCAGTAGCAGCATGGAGCTAAATTGTTTCAAGCGTAGCAACATGAGGCCAAATTTCGGTATCTTATTAGCTATATCAATACTAAATATCTGCTGTCAGTGTTAGGCAGTATTTTATACCGACTCTGCGAACCTCCTTAATATTTTACCTGAGCTGCGAAAAAATGTTATGAAAGAGCCTGCATACGCTGAATTCAATCAAAATAACCTAAATCGTGTTGGACTGTAAAACTGGCACCAATAAAATTGGACGAACAGCCAACTGGAGATACGGAAACATGGCAACTGCATTCAAGTTAAATCACTTTCGTGTGATCTAAACTACATAAAAACAATTGGATTGAAGAAATGACTTCGATGGCTCAAGACAGAAAAAATGAAAGAATCGAATGCATATGTACGCAAATACTAGTTAAGTAAATTATAAGTCGGTTAAATACTGTCTCTGTTGCATTGCAAGTGAGTAAGTTAGACGTTAAAAATAACTTAATTTTAACAAAAGCATTTTAAATACAGAGCTGGAAATACTTGGAAAGAACTAATGTTAATCAAGCAAGAGATTCTCGCACATCTATCTTCATGTTTTGAAAAGGAAAAGCACAATATTTTTGCACATTATTTCCCTCTTCAACATCCGTTTTTAAAAATACAAAACGGATTTTTCAAATCGTAACGCAAGAACTGACCAGGGTAATTAACGAGAAATTCGTTTTAACAGTAACCTACGTATGTACATCCGTGTATTATACACTAAAACGCTATATTTAGTATTTTGTGTATCAACGATATTGGAACAAACTATTGAAAGACAAAATTAAAAAATACATAAATAACTAGAAATTAAACTTGAGCTCAACACTAAATAATTGGTTAAATTAAAAATTTAGCTACCAGTACAAAGCAGTGTCAGTGGTTCCACGAAGTGATTGAGGTAGAAATAAGTAAATTAGAATAATATTCGCGCAGAATTTCACGATGATATACGGAGAATATTTTTTTAGAACCAGATTATTACAATCAAATCCGTTTTGTTATTACGAGCCTTGATATGACCATATAATATCGATAGTACAACAAAAAATGAGAAAAATAAAAAAATTGTCGAGACGTGGTCGACCATATCTTGGCTGGCACGTTTCTTGAGCAAACAGAGAACTGCGAAAAGCCTACTGTGAAATTCAGTATGCCGGTGCCCCCATAAGCAGCAGCAGCACAGCCACAGCTGAACAAACGGACTACATTTGTGGCTTGTAGGACAGTGAACCGCGGACCACGCGATGTTCGGACATGCAATGCAGCATGTTTCGTGTGACGCGTTACATAACAAAATATAGGAGCGTAATTGTAACAAGGTCGTACGACTTTCTCAGATCGATTCCACTAAAGTCTTCTTGCATCTGTTACTTTTCTTATTTTTCTTAATTGATTGACAAGTATAATAATTAATGAAGCGACCAGACAAAAAATTTGGGGTGAGGTACAGGTTTGAATTTTTTTAAGATTATAAGTTCAGTACTCGAACAGCTGTAATAAAAATTAGTATTTTTAAGCTATGGGGGAAATAAATTGCCTCAGTTTGAAACCGCAATAATGGATATGCATTGGAAATTTCGACATTGAGAAACTATCGACGGAGGACGTGAAGATAGTGAACCGTGACTCAACGGACCACATTCATACGATATTTTGATTCTATAATCCTGGAGGTTTAGGATAGTTTAACCACTATTTACAATCTAGTTTCCTCATTTTAAAGGCCTAGGAGTTATAGCCCTCATAAAAATTTGTTGATGACGGCCCGTGGTTTAAAATACATGCCAATATTGCTTTTCACGTCACTACTGCTGGAATAGTTTCATTACTGTTGATTACAATGCATATTGACGTTCTCGGTCAACTTTGCTGTACTACTAGTATTCCTCCATACCAACTATTCGTCATGTTTTGGTTACGGTGTCCTCACTGTAGTTTTGTCTGCAGTTCGTTAAATAATTCAGCTACTTTCGTCGTTGCTGCTGCTACTGAACAAGCATAAACGATTTCTGAAGCGCTTTGGTAGTTGAGTTGAGAATTCTGTTGTCTTTATAAAACTTACGCAAAACAGATCCATTGATTTAGCGTATAATAAACTAAAAGGATTAAGACATTAAACTTTCACTTAAAGCATATGATGAACGAAGCCAAAAAATAAAAGCTAAAAATATATAAAATATTTACGAGGAGTCATTTTTTAATACTCTACATCCCGGGTGAAGAAAAAATCCAAAAAAGCGCGAGTCGCTCCTAACTGCCCACCATATCACTGAAGACCTCCAGAGAAAGAAATTTGTATTCATATTAAGGCAGAAGTCAACGTCTAAGTGTACAGTAAACGTTTACATGACTATAAACAACGTCGAAGTGTAGAGTAAACGTTTACACGACTATAAACAACGTCGACGTGTACAGTAAACGTTTACATGACTATAAACAACGTCGAAGTGTACAGTAAACGTTTACACGACTATAAACAACGTTGAAGTGTACAGTAAACGTTTACACGACTATAAACAACGTCGAAGTGTACAGTAAACGTTTACACGACTATAAACAACGTCGACGTGTACAGTAAACGTTTACATGACTATAAACAACGTCGAAGTGTACAGTAAACGTTTACATGACTATAAACAACGTAGAAGTGTGCCTCGAACAGCTCCATTACATTCGTCTCAAATTTTAGCATACAAGTTGTCAACTAAATGTTCAGAGCTGTACAAGCAGATGGATCGGTCATTAAGTCATCATTGAAGAAGAAATGCATTATTATCCATCTTACTAACCGAGAAAGATTTTGCTTGATTAATCCCTTTGAAGTTCTGAAATAATTTTATGTCCTGGGTGAAAAGAAGGTAGAAACTTTTTTCAAAATATTGTTCTTCGTATTCCTATCAGTTTTACTACTTTTTGATCCGAAGTATGATATGGAAATAAATATTAAGATTTAACTGCCTGCATGTTCTGTACCTTAACCTAACTGGAAGAATCGAAAAAAAGTCTTTAAACTCATTGAATGCGGGCGAACCTCTTTCTTATCGTTAGGCATATGAAATTTTAAATGTTAGTATGTGATAGTAACGAATTCCTAACCTTAACTAACATTAATTTTAACCATACATGCTTCTCTCTGCCTTAAATCGTATTTTATCGTCCTTTACTTCATAAGATAAAAGCGCGAATTTGTAGCCAAAAATAGAACATATCTCAAAATTGAGAACCCTGCACACATTCTCATAGTAAACCACAATATATATTTGAATTCTAGATGCAGCCACTGTAACCGGGTAATCACGGCGGTCACCACAGCAAAACTCAGAATTATGTAAGTTTAAGCGACACTAAATGGAGAAAAAAAATCAGGATTTAGTAGGCACAGCTCTGTTCAACCAACAAGAAAAGGAGACGAAAAAGTATAAAAAGAAAAAGTCTAATGAAAAAGAAAAGATAGGACCGAACAATGAAAAATACAGGGATTCTCGTAACAAAAGCTTATTTCTATAAAAAGCTAGAGATGCAGCTAAGGTTAACTGACTTCCCAAAGCACACTGACGAAAATACGAGTCCTCTGCTGCTCCTATTCTACTGAAGCTCGGAAATTTTACCGATCTCTTAAGGAGCCTTAGTGCCCAAGAAAGATTGAACATGTGATTTGCTCAGCTGATTTCTCAACGACCTACGATCATTTTATCGCCGAGCAGATAAAATGTTTGCTCTTGACCACAGGCGCTTGATAACTCTGCCTGGTACACAGCAACAGCGAGCTCTTTGTGTTCTTACAGTCGTGTGTAATACATGAAAACGCTTTCATATTATAGTTCACTTCATTTGCGATCTGCAAGAGTCATTTTCCATAACTAAGACTACGTGATTACGGTCTTATTTTCGCATGCTGTCAAAAGTAGGCCAAAAAAAGTGGCTTCAACTTCACTACCGTCGAGTTCTCATGAAATTTCTTGGCTTCACTGCTAAATACTTCACGGTAACCAGCACTTTTGAACATCACTCACAAAATTTTATAATTTTACTGATGAAACACTTTGAAATGGTTTTTACATGCTGTACTTACATAAACTTCATAACTTCCCAAATAATATTTGACTTTAATCAGAAATTGTATGGTGTACTTTTGAAATCCTCAACTTTGCTAATAAAATTCTGCAACTGGACTGGTGATTCTTTAATGACACATTGGTTACTTTTCCAGCGGATATTATGAAATGAGTTGTCAATTCAGGAATTACGGGACATGCCCGGAATATTCGCTCAATACCTGAGACTTCATTGAAAACTAATGCTATGATCTCGTTTGTAAGGTCAGCTGAATACTAGATACTGCTGGCATTTTGGGCATAATCGCAGACGGTCGTATTTTTCATCTAACTTAGATCATTTGGATTCGTGCTACATAATGTGTCTTCCAATTGTTCAGTATATTTGAAGCTCTTTAACATTTCAGAAATTATGATAAAGTTTTATATAACAAGTTATAAAAATTTATCTCATAAGTTTTATTTCCCAATGGTCACATAAAAACAATATGTTCCATTCACTAACAGCTAAATTCTACACAGATGGCGACAACCACAATCTCTGAAAAATATAAATATTTTGCCTGCACCGAAATATAATTCTTTTGAAGGAACGGCGGTAGTCAGTTGTGTGATAAGACAACTGGTCACACAGCAGAGGGCGACAAGACCTGTGTGTATCGTACGGTGCAGGCGATCGCAAAGTTGCAGTTTTCAGAACTCCCACAGTAACAAATTGTCTTATATTTTACTCAAGAAACCTATACTCTATTGGAATGAACACCCAGCACACCCTGTATTTAGAAAGCGAGTTCCATAAAATTGCCTTTATTAGAAAAATTTAAAAGTTTCAAACCGTTTTCATGTTAAAAGTTCTGTGTTGTGAGGCGAGTTTACTGGTCATAAGCCAACGAGGCAGTGACTACAGCGTTGATCTGCTCATGCGAAGACCAATTGTCTCGACGTCGAACAAAGAACAACGATGCACTACTATGACTGTACAGAGATGATCGTCTTTAAGCAACGAATCTATCTTCATTTGTAAAAGGAAACAGACGGAATTGTTAAACTGCTCGAAAATCGTCCATTTAAAGTATGAGAAAAAATCTTCAACCCATTGATTTAAAGTCGGAGTTTTGCCGGTATGGACAGAGCGGCTTCCTTTTTAAATGAAAAAAATTGTCATTTAGAGACGATGGACATTTTATTTATAAATTAGGTAAAAATTCGATCATAGTACATTTTTCGTGCGAAGGAGTGGGCGTCGTAACTCCTTCGAATGAAGCATTACGCCGATTTATGTAAACTGGCATCATCAAATAATTTTTCCAACGAACTTAGGTTTCGGGCGCAATGTCGAGAGGCCTCCAAATGTTACCGTGATTTTGTGTCCAGGAGATTTTAACGCTGGTGTTAGAGCTAATAATCATTAGGTGAAACCCATGTCGGAGTTTATGGTGGACAAAAAAGTCACGTTCAGGTCAATTGGCCTGTCTAAGGGCGGTTATGAATAGCCTTGTGAGCTATGGAAGCAGCCTCACTAACTACAGGAGACTTTCAATAGCGTTCCTAATTTTAACTGTTTTTAGGGAGTAACGAGCAGATTCAGCTTAATTTAGGCGATTATTGCAGCAAAACTTATGAGCAGAAGTGGGGAAGTGGGGCCATACAGATTTAAAACTTGAGACTAGGCAACCTAAAATGCCGGTAAAAATGTTTCAGCATCTTTACTAAACGAGCACAAGTATAATGTAAAAAGAAAAACGGCCCATACAATGCGTAAGTAAAAGAACTTTCACAGTATATCGGGTTCCCCAAAGATATTAAAGGAAAGCCTCGACAGCTAAGCCCACATTATGCTCCTGCAACATGCATACCTAATTTCACTGCGAGTTGCTAGAGATCCTGCCGAGGAGTTCCATTTTCTTCAAGACATACCGATCAGGATGCACAGTATCAGCTACTTCTATCAGTGTGGCTCAATAATTCTACATTATACTCCAAACGTCACCAAGCCCTAGATATGCCGACATACAATCTTTTTTAGTGTACTCCCCATAAAGCTGCTCATCCAAGTTGAGAGTTACACCTGAAATTAAGAACGACACTTGCGGTACTCATTCTGGCTATGCCTCATCACCCACGCAGTTTTGGAAGCATTTTAACACGTTGACTCCGAAGTGGTACGTATGTGTACCACTTAGGTTAGGTTCTGTAATTTTTTCAGATCCTTCTAGTGACTATGCGTACAAAGTGAAGTTTTACACCAATCAGGCAATCGGAGTCAACGTGTTAAGAATAAAATTATTCACCTGAGACACACGGATGTCGTTGCAAGAAAGTGCTGCGTCTCTCCTGCAGTCTGTCCCTGTAAGCGTCCTCCAGAGCTCCCTCTGTCACCATGAAGATAGCGGCGGCGCCGGCGACGTAGGCAACATAGAGTGGGATGTAAATGAGCAGCAAACACTGAGACCTGCGCAATAGCCCCAGCATCACGGGCCCTCCAGTCCCGTCCTCCTCCATCACCTGATAGGGAGCCCTAGAAGCCATGTCTTGAGTGCTATTCCCTAATATAATTATCAAAAATACAAGTTATGCTATTCTACTGTATCTTTTCAGTAATATCAAGAGCCCCTCATTTTCATTATGTATTTGACTATTAATATGGATCACCAGTATCTGGAAAAATTAGAAGTTTAAAATTAATAATTCTATTACAATAACTTAGCGTATAGTGTTCACCGATGAATAATGGTCTTACTATTTCTACAAACACTTCAGCCAGTGACTAAGCGTTCTAAAGTCTAGAGTATACGTTCACCTAAATCCTAACAACTAGAGTAGAAAAACTAGCTCCTATCATAGTACAAAATTTCATGCAGATATGTCAGGCTAAATTCATTTCACTTGGCCCACGAAAGTAATATAAGTCGTTAACACTTTAGCGACCAAGTGGACTATTCGGTCGCCTTTCACGGTCTTTGGGAGAATTGTTCTAATAATTAAACAGTGAGCAATATGAGGTTGCTACTGGGTTTGAACGCGGCGGCATGTTACGGCGTCGTTCTTTTGGCTGCCTGTCTCTCTCAGCGTGCTTCATAGCATCAGTGAACAGACGGTCTTTGTGAGCTTAAATGTAGAAACTAGAAAAACAAATTGGTCGCTAAAAAGTTAAGCATGTTAATGAGAAATTAAGCATGTTAATCAGAGATTCAAGTTAGCTAGGTTACCAACTAAATTTGAAAAACTACGTTTCAAAGTTTTCACACAAGCATAACGTAACCTAAAATTTAACCTTAACACGTTGCCTCCGATTGCCTGACTGGTGTAAATCTTCACTTTGTACGCATAGTCACTAGAAGGATCTGAAAAAATTACAGAACATAACCTAAGTGGTACACATACGTACCACTTCGGAGTCAACGTGTTAACCTGCATTCTAACTATCTAAATACCAACACTGATCTCACCAAAACTAGTAGTCTTTGCATCTTCATATCAAGTCTTCTAGAACTCGTGTTCTTATTCAAAAGTGGGGTCCTGAATTCAAGCCTATAGAAGACATTCAAGTGAAGCCTGGCAAAGACGTTTAAACAGAATCACTTTTCTTTTTAGCCTCAGTCACTAAAATCAGTCTTATGCTGAACTTCACAAACCTGTCTTCGAACTTCGCATTTGACACTTATTACTGCTACCGAAAATCTAAAAAAGTAATCAAGTTCAGTCTGATCTAAAAAAAACCTACGGTTGTCAACGGGTGTATAAATTTTTCCACCTATTGGAGAGTTGTAGAAAATTGATATATAGTACCTGTATTTCAGAAAGTCGCGATTGTAAGCTTCAAATCATCGAATACGAACAAGATCTAAATGGAATGACGCTAATAGATAACGGAGTTTCAAGATTTTCCGTTAGTATGCAATTCAGTCAAAACAATGAGCTTTTTCCTCTCTCTCTCTCTGTCTAAGTTCGTTTGGTAATAAAACCTTTATACACTGTACATGGGAAAATATGCGTGAAATCAACACTACGAAATCTATAACAGACCGAATTCAATGCAATCGCAAATTTATTTAGTGTGATAAAGTTTAATTCGTAAAGACAACCTATAACAACTTTATATTTATTCAGTCATCTCAACAATTAAAGGCTCTATCTCAACTAAGATCGTAATTCTTAATTTAAGCATTTAGGAGTACTTATCCTAGTCCTTACTAGAAACTACGTATTTCTCAGAACCCAACTTTCAGCAAATCAAGCATAGAATAAACAAATATTAATTCTCCTTGACAAAAGTGCAACTAAACGATAAAGAGTACAAATATAGTTAGTAAAGCGTTTATCAGTTCAATTTACTGAACTTCCAGGCAAAAGTAAATTAGGATTCATATTTAAAAAGTATCTAGGGTGCTGGCGTGCAGTTCAATATATATAAACCACATTACACAGAAATTTCCATCAATTAAGAGTAAGAATGACACAATTTAGCAGTAAAACGCTTGAAGCAATCCCACCCTACACACCGTAACTCACACCACCACACACGCCTGCTCAGCTACAACTACGAAGCGTAGCGTGCTGTAGGCTTTTTAGCTATCACTTATCTTCTACGTCATGTTCCTATAACTTCGAAAACTAGTTCATGTAGACTGATCACTTACCTACCTGAATCTGAATTATGCATTCGCAATTAAATTACTGCACCTATAATATTAAATTACTTTAACTAACTATTTTTTTATAGTCTATTTTTGTTTCAACACTTACAGAATTGAATATCATAAACATAGGCCTATAAATATTTTTCATTCATGGAGTAATATTGGGCAAGTTTGGCAATTTCTAATATTTCAAAAAATGTCTTAAATAATCTTTGATTTTCAGTTGTCATTCATCCTCACGGTACGTATAGGAATCGGAAAACATTAATAACAAGCATATGTAAGGTTTAATATTAAATCTTTTTTCATTAAAGTTCCTCTGGGCAACAATCCTGCAGAGTCCAGTAATGTACGAAGGCATAAGTTCAAGTTAACACAAAAAGGATATTAATTTTGGAGCAAACTGCAGCTAATACGACGGATAAAATTTTGTAATCAGAAACGCTGCTATGTTTTCACGTAATGAAAATTAATATTCCTCTCGTGAAGTCAGCTGTTCCTGTGGAGGTGATATTAGTCAAACGATGAAGTTTATTAATTATCCGAGGAATCTTGATTCCAATGTGGGAGTTGAAATGCTAAATGAACGTAATAATTATGTTCATTTAGCCTTGATAAATATTCTCGAGGCATATTATGGAGATATTTCTTGTCCAGGGAGAGATACACGAGTAATATTCATTGTTTATTGATACATGTCTCATGAACAATCTCATGAACGACTATGCTTTTTTAAAATATTTGTTTTCATAATTTTTAGTTACGAAAGCCTCACACAACACTTCTGTTTCAATGGATCTTCAAAATTGAGCAGTTTTATTTGAAGGGAGCTTGAAGCACATTGTGTACTTCGAAAAGTTCATCAGACGGATATTTTCATCACTAAACTATCAGTTCTTACAGACATTAAAAATCTAATATGAAAACACAGTTTTTTCGTTAATAGAGAAAGCAATCATTTTTGTAAGTGTATGTAAATAATAGCTTCTTCCAATTTTTTAGCTGAAATTCAGCTGACAGTTAATCTGCAGATACGTTTCAGGGTTGTTTATTGGGAATCGAAGATTGCTTTTAAGAAAGTTTGTTCGTGCGTTGCTCCCCCAGCGATAATTTTCTTGCTAGCCATTTTCAAGCAAAGCAATTCGTGCGGACCATTGTTAGAATAAAATAGAATAAGGCAATAGAAATGAGCCGTTTGACCCATTCCTGGGTTGATACCAAAATCCCAAGCGGGTCATAATCAAAATATGATTATGGTTGCTCCACAACTCGTATACAGTCTGTTCGTCAGTGTAGACCAGTGGTTTCTAGCGTAGAGATCATCATTCACGATTCTCCAAAACAACTTTCTCCTTTCACTCGATCATGCCATCAGACCGGCTGGTGCAAGGCCGACGTTCTGCTTCCTTTCAACTGTTGCACCCACGAAGACACATTAGGCACATCTATGACACCAGCACCACATGGCTCACTAAACTGACGATAAATTCCAATCGATGTCACGCCACTCAAATGCAGAAAACGTATCATAACACGCTGGGTATTGTAATAAAAAGGTCGCTATTCTAAGTATCAAAATAGTCCTCATTCTCGTCACTACCGCTGTAGTTCTGTGTTCCTTAGAGTGCTGCCATTTCTTTTACGTATTCACAATGAGTGCATGCGTATTTTAAAACATACTGCATGTTTCTATCTGTTTTCGGTCGTAAGAAAAAACTTCGGAGGTGTTAGAACTTGAATGTACCTCGTATTTCTTTATACAGGTGTAGTTCATTCCAGCTTGATTTTATACATTTTTATCAGTGATATGTGTTAAAAACAGTGAAGTAGGTATAGAGTAAATAATGTAGGTGAAGTTAGTGAACGATCAGTGCATTTGAGCACGCATACTCACATGTCGGCTGAGAACGGATGAATCAGGTGTTCGTAGTGCGTCAGGTGTGCGACAAAAAAGAAGCAGAGAAGTATTTATTCTAGGCCTTCATATATCGTAGTTGAAGAAAACTTAGAATGCAGTTAATAGTAGTGAAACGTTTGCATTCGAGTTTACATGAAGTGTGTTGCAAGTTGCTAAGTACGGTGAAGTTTTTATGCAAAATAAAACGGGGAGTGGATGGCTTCCAGTTACTTCCAGTTACCATACATAACTGGTGTCCAGCTTAAAATAGCTAGTTTGCACAACTGATGAGCACAGAAATAATCAAAAAGAGTTCATTATATCATGTGGATAAATGCATAGGCCCCTCTACACGAAACATGGGCTTTTGCATCTTGTCAGTCATTGTGTCGTATTTTTGACAACAGTGTTATCATTGTCACTGAATTTCAGTATCAGTGTCGGATTGAGCACCAGACATTCTGATTTTTCACATGATTTTCTTGTCTGATCATATAAGAAGTCACTAGCACACTTTTTCGAAAAGAAAACTTGATAAATTCATGAAGTTAACTTTCGAAAAGGATACGACATTCGATAAAAGTTTTCAAATTTTATCCAGTAAGAACCACTTGGCATAGTACAGGGTGCTACAAAACACTCCAAAATTTCCCGATTTTATGGCGTATAAAGCAACTCAAAAATACACATTGATAAAAATGTTACGAAGAGTGTTGTTACTTACGACAGTTCTCGTATATGGTCTGAGAAAATGACAATCTGGCCACCCATCATTCTCAGGCAAAGTTGCTGCTCGCATTGGAATACCATTCGTGTGTAGCCAGAGTAATTATAATATTAGGCAACACAACGAAAAGCTGGTTGAGAGTTACTACTCTCTAACAGCACACTTTACAATGTCATGCACAAAGGCCTACAGTTTCACTCTCACAAGTAGCAATTAGTCCAAGAACTGTATCTACATGATGTGCAATACAATATGAATTTCCTAACAATATCCAGTAATTAATGCAGAATGGCGATAACGTGCTATCAGAAATGGACTTTAGGGCTGAGGCGACTTTTCACTTGAACAGCGAAGTGGATGGGCATAACGTGCGACAATGGCGATTGAAAATCAGCGTGCAATCCTGGTGATTGGCAAGACATTAAAAGTGTATGTGCTTTGTGTCGTATAGAAATAGACCGCGCATAACCCTTTCTTCTTTGAGAGATGAATTGTTGCTTGCCAACATCAGCAGATGCTGGCTAATCAGATGTTTCCTCTACTACGACATTTTAAAGATATTTCCAGAAGATAATATTTTGACAATATTTTACAGCAGGATAGAGCTCTGCTGCACAGGCAAGATCTTACAGTAAGGAGATTTACGAGTATTCATGAACACCTGTCAAATAGATAGATTGGTAGTGCCGGGAAATAATCAGGCGGCCGTGGGTGTCACAGGACATGACTGTTTGTGACTTCTTTTTTAGGGGTACGTGTAGAGTAGAATTTACGTACCAACACTACTTGCAACGCTTGTGCAGTTGAAAACTTTGATCATTGAAGTGTAGTTCGCATATGCAGGCGGCCGTACATTAAGTGTTTTCAATGATAATTCATATCGCATAAAATTCAATACAGTCCTGCATCTGAAACTACAAACGGGAAAATTATTACTATGAGACAAATATAATGTTATACTTACTTGAAATTAGGGAGCACTGTTTTGTGAACATGCTAAACAGTGCACAGCTACTACAGTTGAAGAAAACTACTCGAAATAGTTAACAAAGGTCCATATGTAGGTGAACTATATCTTTAAATACCATGAAGGATCAGTGAAGTTCGATTCTTTAACTTCCATTTTCTGACGCTGAAGTTTGTTACACGTTATCTGATTGAGTGTAGTATTTTTCTATGTGTTTTAGTATATTGCTGAGATTAGTAGCATGTTGTGAAAATCGGTGATAGAGGTTTAATGTCTAGTTTTCCACGCCCTTATAAAGACTATTGAAGGAAAACTACTGAAAGGAAATTTTTTCTGTGAGGATTCAGGTGCTCTTTTGACATAACTCATATTGTCTGAGCGTGAGCAGCTGTGTGGACACGCGAAAAAGACTAATTTATTCTCGTTGAAGCAGCTGTGTGTACACGCGATGCGGGCTCTAATACGCCTCAAAAAATTTGAAAACAAGTACAGATTTTCCCCGACGTGCACACACAAAGCCAATTTCTATTAACATTCAAGTTACTGTATTTTATGTCAGTGAAACAACGAATACGATTGAGGTAAGGTATGAGTTTTTAAGCACGATGTCACATTTTTCATTAATTGCAACTTTTATGCTTCCATCACACAATTCATTCTTGCAGCAAGGTAACTCGGTGAAAGCAAAATCTTTTTGCCTTAAAATCAATTAAGTTCACGAATATTTAAAAAACAGATTAGGGAATAGAAGCTTAATTTTGCAGCACGACAATGCACGTCCTCACAGTTTTCTCCTTACGATACAAGAGTTGCAATGCTTGAATTATGAGATTTTGCCAGATCTTTCAAATATTTTTCATGTTAGTTATCATATTTTAAGAAATTTGAGATGTGTATACGTCGTAAGAGATTCTTACAAAGAGTAGAAGTAATTATAGAGCTCGGAGAGCTAACTCAAAGAGAGTGAATGACAGAAGCGTTTGATAAAACACGTGCAAAACACACGAATAAAATCCGTGCCATTCGCTTGGCATTTGTGTTTAGTGGACTTGAACTGAATCATCTTCAAATAAAATTAGATGAATTTTCATTTCAACATGAGTGTAGGTCAAGATACTGTCATTTTATGACTGAATATATCCATTCATATTTTTTTCTTATTTAGAACGGAGTACTAGACGCGAGTTATCTCATTTTCTGCAATCTAAAATGAATCAGTTCCAGTTATTCATTTCAGTACAACGCAGTGAGGTTTTCATGAACGTCGCTAGTACAATACCTACTTCATCACTTGGTTGAAACACAATAATTAAAAAATGTGATCATAATCAATTATCTGTGCATCATAATTGAAATGACAATGATTTTCATCACTTAATTTGTTTATGTTCCTTCCAGAATGATTTAAATTGTTTTCAATGACTACTGATGTGCCGTAAACGAAGTATGTTCATGATCTTCACACACATCTGAACGAAAAATAACACGACGGCGATTGCACATACAGAACTCACAGGCTATCACTGATTCACTGCCGCTTAGAGCCCCTGACTGACTCCAGGCCATAGCTAGTGCCAGAGCGTTTGTAAAATGTACCAAATATCACGCCCAAAAGGTACTAAATCATAGAATAAGGTACCAAATAATGAAAACATGGAAATAATTAACCCTGATGAATACAGAAGGAAAATTATAACTTTAAATATATATATACATGCTTCCTAAAAATAAGTTCTTGATCGTCACCAGCTGAATGTAATTTTTCCAGTGTCGTCATTGTAACCAAATCTTCATGAGGATTCTATCTCGTGAGTCTGTATTTTTCAGCAAGGATTTTTAATTTAAAAGTGAATGCCCTGAGTCAGTATATGGTGAGTTAGTAGTCAGTATTTAGTTAGGATCCTTACTATCAGCTATCATTTCATGGAAATGATCCAGCTATCATTTCCGGGGAATGATAGCTGGTGTTACTTTTTCTGATGACCTAATGATATTTCTGCTGTTGAAAATATAATTACACTTGGGCATTGGTTTATAGAGCATATATTTTTACGATGCTTTTAAGGTTTAATTTGTTGTGTTATCCTGCTAGCTAGTTCAGAGGAACACTGCAGAAGGTTTGAATATGATAGAGATACTGACTTTGTGGATATATCATCCAAAGAATGACAGAACATCACGCAGACACAACTGGATAACTTATTGAGACTTGGGTTGTCAAATGAGTTATCAGAATTGTTAGCTTCTAAGCTTAAAGCAAACAATTCGATGCAAAAAGAGATATTTCCTGGAAATCTTCTCAGAATGAGGGAAAAATTGTCCTAACATTTAATGAAGATGAGAAAGATTTTGTTTACTATGTATTGTACCGGGGCGGGACTGATAAACGCGATTGGTTTTCCACAGTATTGTTTTCGTTTACCCGGTATGTTCGGATAACAGGACATTTCTTTAATATGTTTGCTTTATGTGATGTGAGCTGGAAAAAATTCTCCAAGCCCGATGTTTTCTTGCGTAATTATACCGGAAAGATGGACGTTCACACACTTTAGAGCGAAGTGTCAGCGTTATATTTCCTGTGAATCGAAAAATTGAGCAATTTTTAGTGTCAAGTTTCTTGGAATTTCCATGGGCTGCCTTGATAATTATGGTTGTTTAAGTAGATTATTTGGGTGTATTTGAAAAATTAATTGAAGACATAAAATGCATTCTCTGAGCACATACAAAATTTTTGCTCACATTAAATATTTGATAGAATGATAATGACACATATCTAGTACAAAATTTGAATTGAAAGTGCCCTAGTTCATATTTCTAACTAGAAAACTGCTTTGGGGACGTTGTTGCAAGAATAGTCGAAAGTAAGGCCACTGCGACTACAAATACTTTTCTAAAATTTGTTCCAAACTACAATGCGTATTTGTAAATTGTTTAGTTGCAGTATGACAACCTCCAGGTTTTAGCCGCAGAAAGGGAGCCCTTCTAGTGAATCTTAGTCCAATATACCAATAATGAACTTAATATATAAAATAAAATAGTGAGGAATGAATTTACATATATGCTCCAAAACACAGGCACTACTAATTTAGCTGGTTCAAATTAACACTGCGTTTCATATAATTGGAAGGACCAATTGAAGAACACAAGCTTCCTGCCTCCCTCATCAATCCAAGCCTTAATGAAAGATTGTGGTTAGTGAACATCCGGTGGTGTGCAGTACATGTGTGCATGGAGTGCTTCGATGTCAGGCTTATTCCTCGACTGTATTTGAGACATGGGCATTTTGGGCACATGCAGTTCATGTGACGGGTCTTGATTGCCTATTCTCAGCACGTGTCATACATTTTAGTGTCATGCTTTAAAAAGGGCACAAGCATTAAAAATTGACTTGTTTAATAACATTTAAATATTATGTGTAACAATGGGTAACAATGTTACCCATTGTTAATTAAGAAATCGTATTTTTAATTTTTCCTCTGATCCTCAGATTTAATTTTGAAAATTTCACACTAATCCTCACCTCTACTTTTAAAAATGTAGCCCTACTGTTAAAAACCCGAATTTTAACATGCGTGTTTCGTGCCCTGTCTTGAAATGCATTGTTCTTTTCTCAATTTTACGTATTTCCATGCTCACGCTTGCTTAAAGGGTTCAACCGCTCGCATTGCTATTATTTAACCTACTGTAGAATATCTATCAACACAAGATTTAATAATTAGGTATTTCAAAATGAAATGTTGTATTACATTTTATACATCGGCTTCATTGTAGATACACTGTTTTTTCAGATGATCGGCAAACACGGACGCCTCGTGTACGCACGACAATGTGACGTGCGACATAAAGGCCCCAATTCCAGGTGCTGTTAACTTTCCTAACACTAGTAGGTATATTGTACTTGAGTATTGTAGAATGATTTTACAATAATAAAGAGAATTATCAGCCAAAATAAAGTGACAATCTAGTGACAGAACGATTATATTAGTGAACTAATGCTTTCGATTGATTGAAAATACGATTCTATTTTCAATCTGCAATAGTTTTTTGGATTTCTGATAAATACTAGTAAATATATATATATATATATATATATATATATATATATATATATATATATATATATATATATGAGCAACTTGAACAAGGAGAATTCGTACAATTTTACGGTCGTGTTAGCACATAAGTTGAATGTCTTGTACAGCAATTTTAAAATTAAATTTGTAACTCAGACAACTGAGAAGCAGTTTCTCTTGTAAAATGGCTACCTAAATACATAGGAAAAAACGCTCAGGCATGTAAAATGTACAAACGAATTAAACACAAATGCAAATTTTAATCTGGTGTCGCAGCAAAATTCTTGAACTTGGGCAATAACACGGACCTTACAAAGAAACGCCTCCGAACATTTATTTATTTAAATTTTACTTTAATCATCTTTCAAATGAGACAAACATGCATAAACTGCCATAAAATTGACAGCATGTTAGATTCTGACTCGCATACGACATTGTTCTAATCTAATCTAATCAGTGACGTGGGCCCCCTGCCTACGATAGAAGATCTATTGTAATATCCAATAAGTAACGTTGATGAATACTGTTCCTGAAGATCAGTTGTGCTCTTGGTGGCGGGTTATGCGAAATGAATTTTATTTGGTTGCATATGGAAGCAAGCGTGAACTCTAAGCTAACAGGAAAGTTTTTTTAGAAATGATGTTTCTGCAAATAAATAAGAAAATCCACGAAAGGCACTGAGAATGCAAATCGTTAAACGATAATTCTCGTTTTCCGAGCACTGATACATGAGCGTTCGTCTGTTTAGTAACTGGATTCAATGTGAGAACATCTTACAACGTTCTCATTTATTTGATTCAATAACGTTCAGTTATTTTTATGAAACAGTGGTCACGTTTGTAAAGTAAAAGCGACGAAATTAAAATATATATAAATATAATATATAAAAATTAAAATCTGTTTTGTGATGTTTCTGGTGAACAGAACAACGATGAGAAGAAAATTCATATTACCCCTGCTCGTATTTTGTTGTGTTGCAGTCACACTGCTATGGCTGACTTCGATCAATCTCTTTCCATCAACCAACGTTGACATCACAGACGGACATAAGAACCAGAACTTCATCGACACTGAACTTTTGAATTCACCTACAGGCATAGTGTCGTTTTTGCCTGAGTCAGGCCTATGCAACGTAGTCTGCGAGTATGTCCATCTACTGCATACTAACATTACTTTTTCAAAGGAGGTATGTGCTATGTGACCACTTAACCATAGCAAACAAACTATTTTTATTCAATGTAATAAACCGGGAAATGAATGTCACTTTTTGGTGACCTTGTTGCAATTTTACTTTTTCAGACCAATTTGCTCTGCCTGAAGTCATTTGGACCGGCGCAAACGTTTGGAAACTCAACGAATATGTGTGCTCTACAAGCTGAGTATAGAATAGAATAGAATAGAATAGAATAGAATAAGGCAATAGGAACGAGCCGTTTGGCCCATTCTTGGTTCAATACCGAAGTCCCATGCCGTCTAAAAGTAAATCCATCAGTCATGCACGTACACCTTAACCACGTAAGTCAATTTAGTCGTGTGCACACATATCACTCACGCTCAGGCGTTTATGTCACGAGCATTTATCTCAATCATACATTAACCTTAAGGAGTTAGGGACATATGGGACATGTACGCAATTTTTCATACATCCTCCAAAAATCTGTCGTCTCTCTAAATTTCTTAGCAAAATTCATACAAAAAAGTCTTCATAAAACTTGATCTGGGCTCAGGACATTACAGAATATTACTTCTGGGCAGTAACTATCAATTTGCTTCAAGTGTTTTTTAATCGCCTAAATACCTGATCTGCTCACATTTGGCTGCGAGCTTTTGCCAATTGCTCTTGAGGTTTTACCTTCTCTCTCTCACTGATCCAACTGTTGCTCACAAGTCGGACATACTGCACCTTCAGGAATAAATAATTCATACCTGATATTTAGTTAAAACAGTGTTAAGAACAATGTAAACTTTGTGTGTTTGCCTATTATTATATTATGTACATACGACAGACTTTCAAATTTAGATTTAAAAAATATTCTGGTTAGAAGAAGCATAATTTTTGAGGTGCTCTTCAATTTCTATTTAATCTGATTTCGTAATTGCAACGCTTAAAATAAATTAAGGATCGTTCATTCATTAAGCGATGGGGTTCCCCTTTACTGTTCCTCCTGTTGATCATAGTTTAGCAGCCTGAGCTTGCGCTGCCAGGTCTCTGGTCTCAAGGGTTCAAATTACCATGTTGCACTCAAATTTTCTCTGTTTGTGACGCAGAAACCAGGTAGGCTGACTGCCTGACGGACCTTAACTATTTCTTCAACCCCTTTCGATCCTCTACCTTACATCACAAGGACGGCAACAGTCGCTGGAAGCATGATCATTACTCCTAAGGTGTTAGCATTAAGAATTGAAAAACCATCGTACATTTCATGCATATCTGATTACAGTTTATTAATTTTTTTCTTTTTCCGTGAGTGTACTGATTTAGGCAGTGCTTCGATTTCTAATACTGGATTTAAAGAAGAAAAGAAACAGTTTTACTCCTAACATACCGTCTCGGTCACATACTTTTTGAAAAAAATGTTTCTGTTTCTAATGTTCATTTGGATACGGTTTTTTTTTAATTTTGTATTAAATGTTCAGTACATATATGTATGTATATGCTTAAAACATAACTCACATTTCCTTATTGTAACCCATGATTCTATTGATTTCTATTTATAAGTAAAGTTACTATAGCTCAATCATGCACAGGCCTCAAAATAAAAAATATAGGCGAAGGAGGAGCAACAGTCATGCTCTTAGTCATCCATTTTTATGTAATAATTACCTGATTCACATTACATTACACAATAAATAAGTGAATCCATGCACACAATGGTTGAATGACTCTTGGGACACAAAGATTTTATGACTCATGATCATACTAGTATGAATTCCAAAAAGCAGGTCGTGTTAGGTGGCAATGGCCGTGCTAGATTTTATAGTAAAAATACTAACTGTGTCGCATTTTTTGCAGTTACTCCGCACAAAACATTTCGAGCATTTTCCAAGCTAATGCAATGTGTTATAGCAGGTCTACGAAGCAAACAAATGCATTATCAATCAGCCATAAATGAAATAAATTATTTAGTGCTTGTTTATTATAATACCTTTAAACCTGCTAATCTGCGGATGATTTTTCAATAATATGACTACTTTAATAATATTAAAAATTAAAATGGCAATAGTTGCAGAAAACGGATCATATTTTTTTGAGTTCCTAATTTTTGTACAGTGTGGCGTCGTGCAAAAATTGGCCATAGTGTGGCTTTGTTATTAAGATACTACTTATACAGCATGAATATTTTTCAGAACAGCAAGAGAGGCAGAGGACTTGGCTACTCATAGCCACAGTTAATCTTAGGAACACAAACTGCATGAAATTACATCCAATCAACAAACTTTGTTGGAATGAAATTAATTCGAGCACCCTTTAATATAAGTTTATTTACCTTTCATTACCTAAAAGGGAAATTTTTTTTATATGTACACGTGCTTTCAGATGATGAATTCCACAATCCATTACTTCGATGCATTAGCCAAGCTAGAGGCAGGATCACCTCTGCCTCCTTACACGCTCCTTACGACAACGCCGTGCAGAATTTCCCTTCTCTGGTCCATCAGAGACTACTGGAGAGAAAAACTTGTATTCAAGCCTGCACTTAAGGTCCGTGTTTCTGGCGTTGGACTACTAATTTTTTCAAACGTTGAACTTATGGTAAGCATAGATGGCAAGAATGATACTCCTTAGATGGTCGGGATGCTCCACCCAAGATATTAGGTTGTTACAAAAATAATAGTCGATTTCAAAAGCCTTCCCGACCTTCGAGCGACCATTATTTTTGTAACAACCTAATAGTTGGGGACATGATCTTAGAGTGTCTGTAGTAGTTCACTGAGCTCTGCAGTGCATTTTTAGGGCTCTCTCAGTCTCTAACGTGGTCAGTAGCACTGCTATTTGCTCTAAAAATCAAAGTAATAAAACTGCTGATGGCTAACGGACGTGCACCGAGCAGTGGACCAAGACTTCAGTAGTACTGTTCTAGAGAATAGCTAGGACTAAGCTGCACGCTGTAGCGTTAGGAACCAAGCATTTCCAAGTTAGGAACCTGCAGATGCTCGAATTCGATAAATTGAATCATATTTAAAATATTTTTAATGTTAGATATGTTACGTGCTTTTTGTAAATCCTTAGTCAAGCTTTTTTGTTGAATACTGTTTCAGCGTGCGAACCATAATGTACTTCCCAATTTCATAAACTATTTAGATAACTGATTTATTATTTAAAAACTTTTCTTCAAATTAACTTTGTATGCATTGGTATTCTATGCATAGATATTCAAGGTTCTTTAATCTTGCGTTGCCTTATTCATTAAACCATGTGCTTACTTATTTTACATTATTGTTCGGTTTGGTGTTGATATCTAATGGATTTTAGGGCGATGATTTCTTTTCCATAGTGGTTTAGAAAATAATATAGATAGACTTTAAAATCTAGACGTGTCAAGTCACAGATACCGTTTTGTGTTGAAAAAATCCTACTTTACAATTGTAGACAGTGAGAATTTAGCATTTGAAGTAGTAACTGTGGATACCACATCATTACCACTGCTGCGAGAACACACCGTTACTCCCGCGATACTGGCACTGTTACCACTACACTTCTGCTCTTATCATCTCTTTCCGCTATTCTCTTATATGTTATCATCTCCATCCGCTATTCTCTTATATGTTATCATCTCCATCCGCTATTCTCTTATATGTTATCATCTCCATCCGCTATTCAGTTGTTGTCATCCACTACCGCTGCAGTCACAACACTGTTGTTGTGTTGCCCAAACATAAATACTGCTTGCTGCACGTTCTAGTATTGCCACCCCTTAACTGTCATTGTCAAATTTTTAAGAGTATTGTATGATAACTCATACCATGTTGCCTAAAATTAAAATTCATACACATGAGTTTACATAACAAATACGTGTAATGGCGAAATCTTTCTTTTCGTACGGAATTTGAGATGCCAAACGTTTTCAGATCCATGCAGTAGAGCGTCTCACACAGTTGATGAGGAACTCAAACAATTTAACAGAAACGGTGAGTTATTTAATCTAACTTTTGACAATATTTCCTGAATGATAGCTTGGACAACTTATAAGTGGTATTCCTAACATACAGGTGGTGGACAAAATAATGGAAACACCTTCAAAAATCAACAAATTATAATTTAATATGGTGTAGGTCCGCCTTTTGCGGCAATTACAGCTTCAATTCT
>VCRD01000206.1:0-47327 GCA_006783055.1 Trinorchestia longiramus | reverse complement strand
ATGTGTGTGTAATATGTATATCTATGTATACATATATACATTCATAATATTGTATATAATATATACATATTTATTAGTATTACATATACATATTACTCATATATTGCGTACATACATATATTTTACCCTTAAGATTCACAACGTTAAATTTGCCATAGTTGTTGCTATTAATGAAGTTGATCGCTATACATTCTTCGCCTTCCCAATCTGTTAATTTTTAAATCATCCACACGATAAGGAATTCTAGAGATGTGTATGTTGTCTAATGAATAAAATATACTAAGCTGGGAAAATTTCCAGTTTTGTGTAGGTGTAGAAATTCATCTCATTATCCTCATACTCGAGCTATTTTTTCAGCACCAACTGTTCTTTCTCAGAAGACTGTTGTGGGTGTGCATGTACGTCGCGGAGACATAATCCATGTGCTGAAACGTCACTACGGAAAGAAGCAACTCCTGCCACCCGCTTACTACCACAGCGCTTTCAACTACTACAGACAACGGTGAGTTATCTTACCTCAGACTAGAAGTTATTTGTAGTCAATGTGCTCGAAAAAGTCCAGATCTAGAAGCAACTGCGACTGTAAGTAGCAGTAATAGCGGACTGTGCTTCCAGTCTGTCTTTTTCAATAAAGTTCTAAGACGCAATGAAAGTAATGATAATTATATAATACCTTCAAATTTATAAGGTTGTGCAACTCCTATGTAGATCATAGAATAGGCGACTACTTTCTTTTTAATCTGATATTCTACTGTTTTTTAATAGATTGGGGATGCTTCTAGCCGTACGTACACACGTGAAACTCGTAGCCCCTCGGGCGTATCGCATCCAATATTTCTGTTAATGTTGCGAGGTTTCCAATTTAGAAGATATTGAGCGCTTACGAACTAACTTCCAGTTCTTTGATAAAGTATGAAGAACTTCTATAAACTATTAACACATTAACGTGTAGTCGGGATCAAAGGGGTTTTTATTTTATAATAAATAACACTTAATTTTTTCGTTTTCATGTGTCTAATGTTTCAGGTTTGGGGGCGAAGTGATCTTCGTGATTTTGACCCAGAAAAGTGAACGGGACTGGTGTAGGAAATTCCTCTCTTCAGTTTATGGCGATGTTATTGTCATGGACGACAATGCCTCTGGAGAACAAGATGTGGTGCAGCTGTCCATGTTCCAGCATTTAATTTACTCACATGGCACGTTCGGGCTGTGGGGCATCCTGCAGTCGGACGCCCAAACGGTCGTGTACCCCGACAAGGCGTCGGACGCTGGGTTGAAGAGATACTCACATCACATAGCATTCGACTTCATCAGAGATAAAGTTCCGGGGACTCAATTTGTGACAGTCACATTCTGATCGTCATTTGTTCGTTTAAACTCATTGTTTCTGCATTAACAGCATGTGCCAAAAAGTTGAAATTAAAAATATAGCAACAAAGTTCAGCGTTTTACTTGAAAACAAGATTTTTATCCAGTACCGTTAAAACTTCAATGTACAATAAATAACGTTGACATTGAATAGTTTCATATTAGTACGTATGAAAAGTGACCTATTCATTATATGCAATTACCATGTAAGAATGTTGCTTAAAATTAATTTAATTCCAGAAATGTTCAGATTCCAGACCCCTATAATCAGTTTGTTAGCAGCACAGTTGAAAGCCTGAAACTTCCTATAAGCGATTCGACGATGATCTATAATTTTCTTTATTGTAATCCAAGCCCCATTCTTTTCTTAAGTTTGAGTTTACTTGAACATATGTTTGTGATATTTGTGTAAAACATTTGTTAATATTTGTATTTGTTGAAAATATACTGTAATGACTCAATTATTGTCTACAATTATACCCCGTCGACATTCAGTACGTCGAGTTTTGGAGTGTTTGCGCATAGTCAGAGTGACTGAGAAGTCCCTTCGACTGTGTCCTCACGTTTCTAATGGTTTGTGATTGGAAAAATGAGTGCATTACAGTGCAGGCATGTACTGGGTCTGAGAGAAGGCTTTCAACTGCAGCTATCTGGTAGTGTCTTTTAAGAGTGGGTATGTCATAAGCCTGTGGAGACGAGCGTAAGTGGTTCTGGGAACGGTGTCCATCGCTTGTTCTGGAGGTGAGTTACCCCTTTCAAGAGTGGTGGTACACATTTCATACCTCCAAAGAGGTCATGATTAATTCTTGGTCGTACAGAAAGCATATTACCTTTAAAATTGAGTTCCTGCACTGCTCAGCAGCTCAAAATTTGCACCACCATCATAATTGAAAGTGAATATCCCCATGAATCTATGAATTTTTGAGCAAGTTTCACATTTTTTCCATCAAAAGGATGAGCCGGAATGGATTAAAGCTTTGGTGGGGTTCATGTCTCTAATAGGTAGGAATATAGTTGTTCGTGTTGTTCTGTGCGTAACTATTACTATCGTGCTGCTACCTCTCCTTATGAAGCTTGTCTTCCTGTGTGCAGTGTACTAGTTCTCATCGCTCAGTTTTTAAATTGTTGCAAAACAGTAAACTAATGATACACTATTAATCTCTTCAGCATAAAATCTCAAGGTTGTGAGAGAGGGAATGGTATCAAAGACCCAATTTGAAAGCTTTGCATTCTAATTTCTCTGTTAGATTAAATTTAATTTTAGTATATATCTGTATACTGTACATGCGAAGATCATGCAGTTAGTTTATTTGATTACAAACTTAGCCTTGCTGGTTCTCTGAAGCTCACTATTTTTCATTTTAAGAGAAAATAATTAAGATAAGATTCTATCTTCATCCATAGACAGCTTTTTAAGCAGTTTCTCAGCATTTTTATATTTATCTTTATCTTACTCGGAGCGAGCGCCTGAGGGAGTAAGGGACCGTCGAGAATCCCAAAGGAGAAAAGGCAACTAAAGGCAGGATGAGTTTAATAGTTTGTGTTTAAGCATTTGAATATTCTGTTAGTTATTATTTTTTCTATCTTCGTTGCGCACGTCTTGACGTCGTGTACTGGCGTACTGACATCTTGCCGGCAAAACCCGGGATGTGAAGAGTTCAACCGCGAGGCAAGTTGTGGCGCATGCACTTATTGTTAGTGCGTGGGTTGTTTGAGCCCCATCCTGTCCACAGAGTATTGGTATGTCCGCAAGCAATAACAAATATGTATTTTAATAAAGCTTTTTCTTTGAAGCTAGTAGTAAAACTTACTAAGTTACTATGCATAATTTAAAACATGGTTGTTTTAAAGAAATTCTCTTTAAGACAACAATGTACGAACCAAACACAACGTTGTTTTTTTAGTTTATCTGTCAGTGTATATTTACTATATGGTTCACCTGAACGCGTCATGTCGTTTGTTACTTTGTGGTTGAACTGAAGTTGCCCCAGTTGAAATTTTCTGCGCTCGAAGCTCACTCGGCGTAGGTAACCGACATTTTTTTAATATAACGGATTGTATTGTGAGAATCTTCAAGTAATCAGTCCATTATAAACTTTTTAGTTTTATTGTTCTCGTCTTTCTCATTAGGTTTTTAATTAAGACACACACTAGTCATGTAACGTCCATTCAAATTGTCCTCCGATTTTCCTTATGAGCCTTTTAATTGGTTTGAGAGTAAAATTTCAATTGAAAAGTGACTTTTATGCATATTGCTTGAAATTGAATAATATATACATTTTTTCAATATATTTTTAAAGTTCTTCAATATAATACCATGTGAATTAAAATTTGCTAGAATATGAGTTAAGAAAATATTTTCTAAGCAATTACGAATTAGCCAAATGCTGATAGGGCATGAAAGTATTCCATTAGTGTTAAATTTGATATGAGTATGGATTTCATTTTCAAATTAAGGATATCATTGTATCTTATTCTATCCGATACAATGATATCCTTAATTCGAAAATGAAATCCATACTCATATCAAATTTAACACTAATGGAATACTTTCAGCCCTATCAGCATTTGGCTAATTCGAAATTGCACTTCCGTTTCTATTTTGGATTTATCCCCTACATATTTCTCAAGGTACATCCCTCTGAATGAGTGTGCACGTTTCTTGTGTTTCCAGAACCCGAATGCCTTCTTGTTAGTTGTTCGGCGTTGGATGACAGATCTATGCGTGAAGCAGAAATTAGAGAAAAAAAGGAATATTCAGACACTACATTTGTGTTAATAAAGCGTAAGTTTTGTGGTAATGTAAAAACTTCATATTTTCTCTGAAAATTTGTTGAGTCGAGAATTGCGAGAGTTAAGTTTATCCTGCTTCTATGGCACCGGTAGTTTCTTTAACTCCATGAATTTACTTATAAATGAATGAAACAAAAATCTAAGCATAAGAATGTATTATGATTTTAGCGATTCTAATTTTCATCGATTGTCAAGCTTCTTTTTTATGAAATCCTAAGTACGAAGAAATTACGAAAGTGACTTCATTAATATAGAGTTGAAAAGAGAAGAGCAAGCAGAATCGCTTCTAACCGTATCATCGAAAATGGGGAATACAAGTTAAACAAAAATATGGATATCATTGGTATGTTCATACTATTCTTTGCTCTGTTAAACAAGTTGTCGGATACTATTAGCACATTTAGAAATACATAAATGACAGTGTCATGAAAGCTTGGAATGAATTAATGACAGTATCAAGACTGTTAGGAATGTATCATGAGGATTCAATAAGTGGCTTTATTTATCACTTTATACTGTATAAAGAAATGGCATACTATGATATTTTTACTTGTATACCACTAATAGAATAAAGAAATGATCTCCCAACATCAATGGTTGTATGCTACATTCCTCTCTATGCTTCAAACATGCTTAGCTCTGCAAGGGAATTTACTGATATTCAATATATGTTGGTAGGCAGTCTGCTTTTTTTTTTTGATTCTAATACATCCTCTAATGTATTGTTGATTGTACTATATCTCTTACTATCTTGTTAATTGTAATGTGTCTTCTAATATACTCATTGTAATACTTTCTCTAATCTATTCTTGACTGTAATGTATACTTCACTGTATTGTTGAATGTATCTGGAAAAGTATTATTGGTGAATGGATCCAGGCAAGTATTGTTAAATAAATCTTTTAATGTGTTATTCCTTCTCTGGAATCTTGAACTATCTAGAAACAAACCTATATTTTGTGCATGATGTTATGAAAACTATACTAAATTTATGTATAAATCTTTTTATCTTGATTAGTAATGTTGGAGGGTTACTGTAGGGATTAGAAGTATGACAAATGTCAATAAATTTCTTATTTTTCAGATCACATTGACAATGGCTCTTGAATTGGCAACAGAAACAGTTTGGTTTGAGAAGTGGCGCTATGATGATGCCGAGTGCAAGTACCAGGAACAGAAATATGAGGTCAGTGTTATGTATATTACTAAGTAAATTGAAGGTGTGCTGTAAAATTCAGGTTAGTATTATATGTATTTTTAAGGAAACTATAGGATGAGTTATGTGAGGTTTATATTGTGTATTATTAGGCACACTTTAGGGTGTGCTGTACAGCAACTGGGAACCTGTATTTGTTTCATTCAAATATTGCTTTGTTGGTTGTTATTGTGTATGTAATTGAGGTAGCAATTTTTATGCTGTGCTGTTATAATACTAAAGATAATGACTAAGTATTCTCTTGCTAAACAGTAAATATAGATGCAATTAAAGTTCATATTAAGGTAAATCTTGATTAAATTTTGTTCCCAAATAATTAAAATGGTCCTTCAACTAACTGTCTCCATGATGATCTGGCATGAGGTGCTTCTGCTCTAGGAAAAAACTGAACTGAATATATGCTCTTAGTTGTGTTTGCTTTGTGTTTCCTGTTAGTACACTTTAATCTTTTGTTCTAATGTCTGCTGTAATTTAAATAGAATGTTTACTTTTAAAAGTTGAGGTCAGTGTAAGTTTATGACAAATAACCAGAACTCATAGTTAGCTTCATTGCAACATCCCAAAGTTTTTGTTAAAGTTCTTCAAGCCCTGCTTAGTCTGATGGACTTCAGCATTTGGTCCATCTTGGGCCATTAATGCTTGTGCAAAATCTCCCTTTTCAGTAGCAGGTTTGTAGGAGTTCCAGGCACGGTGAGACAAAATGGCAGAAGTATTACATGTTACTGTTCAAGCAGTGCCTGGTTGGTCTAAAGCTGTAGTAAAGAAATGCAATGGATTCACCAAATAATATTGTACTGTAACATTACTGAAAAAGTAAACATTACGAATATATGGGTCACCTTGTCATCATGAATGAAATGATTGAGATCCTTAGTTAACTTCAGTTGTAATTTAAAAAAATTCTAAATCTCTTGTATGATTGAAAATTTTACTTCTAAATTTTAGTCCATGATATTATTTATTAAATTAATGGTATTAATGAAACTGTTATTTCTGTATATATGTTATTAATCATTAAGGTGTAATTATAGTGTTGCATTTCTTGTTGTTGCTGCAATTCCAGAAGAAACCTCTGTGGAATGGAATGCAGGTAAGTTATTGAAGTTTTCCTTGTAAATAAGCTTCACTCCAAGCTTATGATTTAAGTTTCTGATCTGTATGAGCTCTGTTATACAAGGCCATTTATGCTCTGGAGTTTGGGTGGTGATAATCTTCTATGGTGAGCTATGAATGAGTTGTTTTAGATGTAAGACTAATCCTTAATTGTTAAGCAAATACTGAACTGGCAAACTCATAATTTATACAATGGTATCAACTCCTTAAATTTCTACTTTGCAAAAAAAGTATACTCTCAAATTTTTTATAATGATCAATCTCTTTTTGAAATGTGCATTGTTTTTTGTAAATGAGGAAAGTGAAATGGTGTTTTTTTCACAATGTGTGATGAAGGCAGAATAAATTAGAGATTTTGGATGAAGTAACCTGTAAAGGCTTCAAGTTTCTTATCTCTGAATGGGTATAAAAGTGAACAATGGTTCATTAGAGATGGTTGGCTTAAGGTTCTTTGAAAGTTGCAAGTACAAAAATGACTTCAAATCCAAATTCCATTCTTTTTTTCATAGTCCAAAAATGTGGTGATGAGTTGAGTAGAAAAAGAATGCATGCATGAATGAAGGTGTTTCAATGAAATGAGTGTGTGAGATGAGAAAGGGCTTGGATGGGGATTCTTAAATGTTTGTATGTTGTGAACATACAACAGGATGCAGCGTCTATCTCAAAAAGTGATGAGCAGAAGTGAACGGAGGTTGTTTTAGTGTTTGTGATGAGTACTAGAAGTTGGAGGTAGTGTGTAGAGATGGCAGGTTGTGTGTTAAAGACCAATATGGAAAAGTAAGTGACTGTGATTGGGCCTTGTTTTGTACCTTAGCTTGCATCAGGCTAAGAACCACTACCAAATAGTTGGACTTATAATTGAGCTACAAAGCCTTGTGTGATTGACAAGACAGAATTCACTTATGATATTCAACATCTATTTCTGAAGGCCAACAGTTGGCATGTGTGTGAATGACCTGACTTTTCATCTGCTCTCATTTTTTTTGGCATATCTGTGAATAGTTTTTAGTGCTGTTCATTGTGCTTTGATGTATTGCTATTTGAATTTCTGGAGAGGCTATTCTCTTTGTAGGTTTTTTCAAGTATCTGTGGACTTCTGCTTTTGGAATATGTTTCAGGTTTTGTTATTGGTGTCTGATTTGTATTTTTATGTATTATCTGATACAATTCACATGCAAACACTTACAACTCCAGGAATTGGAAGCATTTTGCCTTGAAGCATTTATTTCAACTTGTTTGTAAAAGAGTAGGCTTGTGTTGATTAAAAATTATGTATACCTCAATGATTATTAAAGTTATTGCTCAAATGATTCAATTAACATGAAAATATTGTATGAAAATCAGGGCTTCTTCTATTTAAAACTCAAAATCAAGAACTTGTAGAATTAGTAGTTTGGTCCCAATGATAGTTTACTATTGAGAGTTCATTAAAGAAATTTTGTGAGGAAGATTCTTGGTAACAGAAGGGAATTAAAGGGAAAAAGGTTGTTACTCACATACTCAACAACCCTTATATGTAGGTGTGTCTGAGTGTCTGAGTGTGTGTGTGTGTGTGTTTGTGTGTGTGTGTCTGAGTGTGTGTGTTTACCTGGTGACAGAAGTGTGAAAACCTCATGGTAACTGAAGGTTGTTTTCCTGGCAGGCCTCAGCAACTCCTGTTCTAGGTTCTTTGGCCAACCAGATTGCAAAGGCACGAGAGGACATACAAAACAGTCGTGCTGCTTCAGTGAGTCAAGTATCTTTGCCTCAGTTCATGCATAGCTTGATGATCCCTTAACATTCTGTGCTGCTGTTGCAACTGAAAGAATGCCCCTCATTATATATGTATGTTGCTTTGCATGAAGGCTTTGTTGGCTCTTTGGCCCGTTTCTCCTTGATTGTATTGTTAGTAGCCTGTTACAGTAGAACACTGTTGTCAATTAACAATCTGATACAAATATTATCAGTTTTTTGGCTGTCTTTCGTATGCACTTAGAGGCTCCCAGTAATAACTTGTTCGTCTGTTGAATTTAGCATCTGGGACAGCTATTGAAAGTTGTCTGGATATTTAGATGTTTTTGTTAGATTTATTGGCTCTAAAAAATGAGGGAAATGACACATTAGTGTCCTGATCAGTTAAATTCGAGTTTTTTAATCAGGTCACTTGGTTAATATTAACTACCAAGTAAATAATTATTGTTGTTCCTGAAAATGTATCATCAAAAATAAAGATTTATAAATGTTTGGTGATGGATAAATACTTTATATGAATGCTTGTATGGAGAAAATTAATGGCCATGATCTATCTCCTGGTTGTGGTTGACTTATCGAAAAGAAATAATTACAGCTTGCTCATTTGCTTGATTGTGACCTTGTTTGTGATTTATTTTATTCATCTTTTGTGTTTTCTCCTGTAGAATAAAACAAGGCAATAGGAACGAGTAGTTTGGTCCTTTCTTGGGTTACTGCTCCAAGTCCCATGTCATCTGAATTTGAGGCATCAATTATGTAGAGGTACTTAATCTTGCACTGGCTTTACAGTCGTGTACACGTCTCTCAATAACGTACAGGTCCCAATAGTAAAGAACCATGGCAGGTGGAGGGGTTAGAGGTCGTTCTGTCCGTAGTCTTTATGAAGTTATTGCTGTACTGTACTGCAAGACTAGCTTGTATTATCAGCAGGGATATTTGTCTTGTTGCAAGTACTAGAACAACAAGATTGAAGTTTCAATTGCATAAATTTTATTAAGTATCAATCTTCATTGTTGTTAGTCACACTACAAACTTACCTGGAATACATACCAATTTTATATTTGTAAATCGGTGCCCAGAAAATAATGCAATGAGAAAGAAAATTGGGTCAAAGAGACCCGATAAATCTCGCTCCCTGATGAGCGGTGAAAAATTGAGCATCGCTTCATCAAAGTAAGAAGGTACTCTGCAGTATCCAGTCATCTGTAGTTCAGGAGGCACAGCCAGCATGTGTGGCATCTGCTGTACCGTCCATTGCTAACATTTTGCACCTGTTTTTCAGCCTCCAGGCCGTGCAACCGATAAAGTTATCTGCAACTTGACCATAATTCTCGTGTGCTATAGCTAATTGTTCCTAGCATGAGAAACCACATTGTGTAATTTAGACGTATCCATTTTTTATTAACATTTTTTTTAATGAAGATATTATACAATATGATAGACCTGTCAACATCTGAGAATTGTCTTAAAAGGTGTCACAATGTTAACTATTAAGTGTGCAAATTAGTACAAATGCTAATAGAGTAAGTTTTCACATTTAAGCTCACAAAAAACACTTCTCCAATTTGGCTACCAAGTGTTTCACAATTTTGTGAACATAATTTTTGTACACTGTATTCCTGCTCATTTTTGATGTCATCGTGGTGAAATCATTAACGCAATGAAGCTTTTCTGTTGTATTATAAATTTCGCTAGCATAAAGTGCTGACACTTTGTATTTTGATGCTTCTCCTCTCACCATCATTCATACAGTTCTGCCTTTTTCATAAAGAACTACTCTTCATACCATCATTAGTGCATTTTGCATTGTTTCACTGCAATTACATTTAAATTTTTAATGTTAGAATAGAATGAGGCTATAGAAACGGACCTTCTGGCCCATTCTTGGTTCGGATGATTACTTAGATAATTATTCGATTGTTTACCCAAGTCCCATACCGTATTTCTAGCCGCGTCAACCATGTCGGCAGCGGGATTCGAACCCGGGTCTTCCCGCTCGCAAGCACATTCGCTCACCAGTCGACCAAGCTGGTGATAAATATTGTTCATTCATTCATATAAGTCCCTGTTGCTCATAATTTATGTACTGTGGCTGAGTATGGCTCATAGTTTATATAACTGAAGTTATTACCCATCATATTGATCACTGAGCCCATTGTTAATTATATTATCTAAATAATTAATTAAGTTAATTATTATCCATGTTGCTCAACCTTTTTCACATCATCCTTGTAACTTGGTTTTCTCTTCCCCATCCTTTTAGCTGAACTTTCATCCTTATAATTCAACTTTTTGCTTTTCATCCTGGTAATTAAACTTTTTCCTCATCATCCCTGTAACTCTGCTTGTTGTCCATTATCCTTGTCATCTAACTCGTTGCCTATTCTTTTTGTAGCTCTACTTTTGCTTACTGTTTATGTAGTTGAACTCATGTTGTGAACTCATCATTCACATAATGGAACTTAGTTCCTGCAAGTTAGCACTATGTGGGATAGGCTTCCTAATGTGGTATTTTATCATCCATTTCTGTGTACATTTTGCCTATCTTTTTGTACAGTTTCAAGCTCCCAGTAATTGTTCAAGGCCCAAACTCTTGTTTATGGCAGTCTTCCTTGAAACAACCAGTACTAACATTTGTGCTTGTTTTTAGTAGTTCAGGAGTCCTGAATGGCCCTATTCTTGCAGAAAATTGTAATATTTGCATTTGTAGTTAATAATTGTAGGTATTGTGCAGTCCAGTCTTGATCTGATCTCAGAATGCTGACAGTCATGACTTTTTTTATTCATATAAGATACTTTAAAATTATGGTTAGCCTAAACCTATAGCAAATGTGTATTGTGACTTTTGAAAAACTGAGTTTTTCTGCTGTATATAAAAAGTGCCAATTGTAGAAATTCTACCATCGTAATCCAGTAGATTTGAAAATTGTAAATTTTATTTGTTTTTTACCATAAGAAAAAGTGATATTTCTTATATACAAAATATTCAGTTGAGTTTGTGCTAAATATTCCATAATTTCTCATGTGTGACATACTACCTTTGGTAAGGAACTGTATGCAGTCTAAAAATCAATTCTTTATCTTTGTTTCTGCTGCTTTGAAAAGAATATTGTATGTTGTTGAAAGTATAATGTATGAGCTAGATTATTGAACTATTTCCCTCTGCATCAACTGTCCTTGACCAGAGGTAGTATTACCTAACTAATTTCCTACTCATAAATATTAGATAAAAGCTTTACACGAACTTTGAATGGCTGTCTATTAGGTTGTCAGATGCAAACTTTGAAATTTATCAGGTGGAATGCATGTAGACAAATTCTCACATTCCCTAAGCAGTGTGTAGTCTGATGAAGCTTTTTTGTCCACACTTTTCCACTAAAGTGTGACGAATTTTTTTTATTCATGGTGTCAAAAGTGTAAATAATGCAGCAATATTTAAAAATATTATTAAGGTCAAGTGAAGTCATTTTACTGTCGACCAGCCTGCAATTGAGATAATTTGCTATTGTTGATTCCTGCAGGCGACGTACAGTAGATTGCACAGTATTATGCTCATAATTCTCTACAAATATTGTGCTTGTGTGTGTGTGGTACGTAGAACTACTGATTAGCAAAGTCGATTTTTTAGAGGATTGAAACATTCTCTATATCTTCCGTGTACCTTCAGTCTCAAGTTTTCCCTTCAAATATTGAAACTAACTTTGTAGTTAAATGTGGTCGAATATTTTAGTTGTGCCAATTTCTCCAGTAGAACTAGGTTGTTCTTCACTAAAGAATTAACGTAGTAATTTTGATTGAATTATTGTCCGTACCAAACAACAAAATTATCAGTGTATTCAATTAACTCTTTGAGGCACATGATTTGAGGGTAAAAAAGGGTTAAATGTATCTAAGTTGTTGGGTTACTTAGTATCCCACCCTGCCCTAAAAGGTTAAATCTTTCCTGTAAATAACTTACTCGTTTTGATTGTTATCGTGCTGAATCAGTTTTTCAGTGTTCTGTATTGAAGGTGTCATCACTATTACTTTCTGCAGCAATATATTTTGTCTCCATTCCACAGAACGTCTGTGTGACTTGATTTTTTAGTTGCTTTCATCACTTCAGCCTTGTATGTGGCAAAGTTCAATTACTCCTAATTTGCCTGCAAAAGGAAAGGATTCAATGGAGGCTTGACGTATGAAGTTTTATTTTCAAATTAATTTGAAAAGTTGAAGACTCAGGAGGGATAATAATATCGTAATTTGTTTTCAGAGAAAGCAAATGGTGTTGACTAACAAATGACTTATTTAGTCGTGCCAGGATAGAAATATTCTAGAATAACTTGATTAATCGAGAAAATGAACAGAGGCTTTGAAAGTAATTTAGGCTCAGCAAAACTAAACTTTATTCTTTGTTTTTAAAAATTTGATTCTTATTACTTTCTTTGGTCTAGTCGATGGGCAGGCGTATGTATACTCGGTCTCTTGTGCTGCATTCTACAATTATGAGTATGCAAACTTAAATTTTGTCCTTATGGATGTATTCGTAATTGGAACTCCATATGAACTGAGTCGTCAATTGGGTTTGAAGAGCGTGACTTGTACTGCATAAAAAGAAGAGGCCATCACCCTACACTCACACTTCATAGGTTTGCTAAAGATGACGTGTGTGTGCGCAGGGCCGCGTGCCTGCTGTGGGCGGAGCAACATCCGGGGCCCCTGCTGATGTGGTCAACCGCATCACCAAGTTGGAAGGAGAGAATACCTCTCTTCGTAAAAGTAAGTGCCATTGCATGTGTAATTTGATCGACTTAACTGTGTTTAATATCTAATTGTGAGCTATAGGGAGCAATGCCTTCATTTGGGTATCTTTTTTAATTCCGTGTTGAAAGTACTGCTGCTGAAACCTGTAGTAGACTGCATGTGCTGAGAAGTTTGTACTATTTTTGCTTCGACAAAGTCATTACCAAGTTGTCGAAAGTTGCTCCTGTTTTGCAGAACGTGATATTGAGCTGTGATTTTGATTAAATTATAACGTTATGCAAATGCGGGTGAAATTTTCGAGATCAATTTCATATTCTGATCCATGTTGATCTACCACAAAACGTGATAATTGCATAGCTCCGGAAATGACTGAGTCATTTGATATTGTACTCGCATCCCATAAGATACGCCTGTGTCTTCCGAAGATGGAAATGAACATACAGTACTAACCCAACTCTTGTAGCTGTGCAGAGCCTGGAGTCGAGTTTAGCTGAGGTCACAGCTCGGTTAGCTGCTCTGGAGTGTGCGTGTGGTGCCTCTAAGTCTGCCCCCACCTCCGCCCCCACCTCCGCCCCTGCTCCTTCCAAACCGCAAGATGTTGGTGACGACGACGATGATGATGATGTTGATCTTTTTGGCTCCGATGAAGTAAGGCTTTATCCTTTCAAACGCTTCATCTTGCTTGCAGATTTTAGAATTTTAAGATAGTTTTCAGATGGTATAAATTGGTATTTAAAAGCTTTGGGAAATCTTTCAGTTCACCTAGAATTTTTTTGAGCTGTAATCCAAATTTTGTATTAAAGAACTTGTTCGATGTATAATTGATACGTTTCAGGACTAGGTTTGTAATTCAAAATTGGTAGTACATCCAGGCTATTGTGATAATCTCCTTCAGAGAAGCCCCTCTCTCACGGAATACTTTGATAGTGTTTCCACTTTAGGAATTATTGTTGTAAATTTCTTTGTATCAAGAACTCTCCCCGTATTCGTCTGGATAATTTCAATTGTGCCAAATCCGTTACTTTTCAGCGAAAATTTCAATTTTCAGTGAAAATTTCGATGTAGGAAGTACAAGTTTGCAGGGACTATATCATGGAAGTTGATCGTAAGTCACGTCTCTGAAGCTGATTCTCGATTTTCTAGCAGTTTGACATCGGTTCGTTTCGTTTTTTTCATTGATTTTACGAAATCGATAATCCACCGAGAATCAAAACACTTGACATACCAGGCAGTCACTCACGACTGAACTCGGATGTCACACTCCGAATAGATGACGTTTTAAGATTCATTCTATGGCAAAGGTTCTCAAACGGGGGTAAATTTACCCCTAGGCCCTAGTAAATTTACTCCTGGTTGAGAACCTCTTCTATGGGATACGGCATGGGACTTGGGAGCAACCCAAGAATGGGCCAAACGACTCGTTTCTACTGCATTATTCTATCTTATAGTTCAATGTTAATGTACTAGCAGCCATCCAAAGAATATTCCTGCAGTAGTTTTTCTTGAAGAATAGCTTCTTTACTTATTTAGTAATGTGATATTACACAACTTTTTGTTTTTGTAACTCGGATAATGACACAATTATTTGAAAATGAAAAATAAGAGTAGGACATTCATGTGGCTATCATAACCATATTTGTGTTAAGTGTTCCGTGAATTAATTCATAGAACAAAGTCTAAATTCAAGTAGCCAATTTCAACTGGGAAATTAGAGCTGCAGTAGTCTGATAATAGGAGACCTTTCACTGTTTGCTACAGTAAACAGTGGTGGACTGCTTGGTTCTCAGAAGTTTAATTCTCATTGAGCTTCTGTTCAGTATAAAAATAAAAGTTCAATAGTTCAAAATTTTTGGAAGCACGAGTAGTTTTTCTAAAGGTTGTATTCATGCCTCAGGAAGAAGAGACTGCAGAGGCAGCGCGAGTGAGAGAAGAACGGCTAAAGTCTTACGCTGAGAAGAAGAGCAAGAAGGCAGGACCCATCGCTAAATCCTCCGTGCTGCTCGACTGCAAACCCTGGGATGACGAGACTGACCTCAAGGTTATGGAGGAACACGTCAGACAGATCAAGATGGACGGACTTGTTTGGGGTGCTGGTAAGTTATCGTGGGATAGTCTGCAGGATCTGACATGCAATGATGAGCTCCTACCACAAAAATTGAAGGTTAGGTAGTGTAGCGTGAATGTGACGCTGTTGTGGAAGCGTTATGACTAAGAGGTTAGTCCAAGTGTTCTTCGTGTGTTCCTCCTTGGAAAGTTCTCTGATGGGGATTATTTGGTTTACTTCTGAGGCTTGTTGCGTACTGGGGGACGTACGATTCCTGAATTCCTCGTTTAGTTAAGGATACCCTAATGATGCTTGTAATGTCCGTCCTCATCTGTTGTTACTCTGTAATTTAGTGCGGGTCGTGAAACGTTGGTTCTCAGGAAAGTTTTCTGTAAAAACATCAGTAATGTTATGCTTGTAGGAGTGTGTTCGTCTATTTTTTCCTCACATTTTTCCTCTTAGGTTCATATGGATGTTCGTGCTGCCTCTTCTGCCTGTTTCAGCAGATTAGACAGAGCAAAATCTTGCTTCTTCGTGATCTACTGGAAAAACTCCCTACTAAGTTACAGCGCTGTATGACCGTGAATCCTCGGTGTAACAAAGCAGGAAGATTACCATAACTCCTGAGACTTGCGTTAAATCAGGAGTGTAATTATTTAAGTGCAACCAACGGTCGCCACAACTAAGAGACCTGCAATAAATCAGAAGTGTGATAATTTCATAACTTGAAATCTGCATCACTTCCTTGTAATATTAAATGAAATGTTCAGTTTTTGTTGAACCATATGTAGAGAAGCCTCAGCGACTTGCTGTGAATTATCAACAGCAATTGTGTTTACTATAGTGTCAGAATACTTTTTTGGAAGCCTCTATCACTTTACTTCCGTTACAGCAAAGCAAGTTCCTTTGGCGTTTGGCATCCACAAATTGTCAATCCTCTGTACCGTCGAAGATGAGAAAGTTTCCATTGACGACCTCAGCGAGCAAATCGAGGAAATTGAAGAAGTGAGTAGCAAGCTCATGAAGCAGACATGGAAAACTATCCCTGACCAGTTTTTCTTGAGGACGGGTACTGGCTTGGTGCATAGTCTCAAACTCGATAAGTGTTTATTCTTTGATGACTCGACGTGCGTTTTGTCAAATTTTGATGCTAACAATTAAATAACGAATGTAAGGGGAGGATTTTGAAATGCATTGAAAGTGATTGCTCGGACCACCGTCCTGTGTAGTTGTGAATCATACATTCAAACAATTTTTTTGAATCTGTCATGCATACATTTCTATCCTCTAGAATATATTGTGGATAGTGTACTCACTGTGCGTAAGTCAACTAACATACCAATAGAGTAATGAACAGAAGTGTAGTTTAGGATCTAAGTTCTGAAACTACTGTACTTGGAAAAGACACAGTTCACAGCGCTGTTGTCCGCCTGGTCTTTAGTCACTTCCAGTGGGGGAGTATCTTCTAGTCAACACAAAGTTCGCTGTAGTTTCACACGTCTAATTTTAATAATCTCTTTTTTTACCTGGTACTTACAAGTTTTTTCTTTCGCAGGTGCAAAGTGTTGATGTCGCAGCCTTCAATAAAATATAAGCGAAAGATTTAAGTAAAGGAGGAAATTATTTGACTGCATTTTATTAGTTCCAGGAAATGTTTATGGTACGCATTTCTGGTTATACACTGGAATAACATTATTTATAGAAAATGCAGGAGCATGTTGCGAATCGGTAAATTTCCTGAGTATTTAAGGAAAAGAGGCTTTATACTAGCACTGGCCGTTTTTTAACTCCTTGCTCTGCTGAATGTCTTAACACGTTGACTCCGAAGTGGTACGTATGTGTACCACTTGGGTTAGGTTCTGTAATTTTTTCAGATCCTTCTAGTGACTATGCGTACAAAGGGAAGTTTTACACCAATCAGGCAATCGGAGGCAATGTGTTAAGCTTCCTGTCGCACACACACTACCACTTCAGTGGATCTGATCTAATTTTCAGTTAAGTAGTCTTTGCTTTTACTTCTCTCCTATCTGGTGTCAAAACTGTTGCCACATATTCATGATAGTATAATGAAAATATGAATGTAGTTTAAATGAATATTCATTCCTCTCTTCGGTCGAACCGTACGAGTCGAAGCTTTGGATAGAACGACAGCAGTGTAATGTTCCTAGATAAATGTATTTCCATGGCTAAAGGAAATTCATTTTTTCAAGGACATGTGTTTTTTCTGGTTATAAATATTTCTGATTATAATGTCTCACGAGTAAAAGTGTTTAACTATGCGAACTCTATTTATGTCGATAACTCGGAAAAATAGAGAAGGTCTCGGTGAGGTTTTGCGCAACTTAATCAAGAGGTCTATTGCGGTCCTCTTTGGATGTTCCACATGTTGAGCGTCTTGCAATTTGATAAATGTATTGATGGGCACCACTTGGGCTGTCTAGCACTGTCTATGAAGTTTTTCATTCAATACTAACATCATATACACCACGCTCATGCCCCGCGTGCCAAATCATCTGCAATAGTCAATGTAAATGATTTACTTCGTGTAATACAGCCCTTTGTTTTTTAGAAGCAGGACATGAATGGGCTGAAGAGTTTTTTTTAGTTAAAGCAAAGAAGCTTCGAAACATGACGCGCAAGGCATATAACAAAATAAGTAAGGTCTTCTGAGGACCTTCGTCTTAACGAATTTTACGGGTTTCAGAAGGTGCGGATTCTGCGTACTCGTGCCGCTACCTAGGAGGCTAAGAGTAACAATAAACATCGGAGACAGCACTTGCTCGTCTTCGTGTCGGGCACACGGGGCTCCGGTTACACCTCTATCGCTTCAGCATTGTGGAAGATCCCTATTGCTCTTGTGGTGCTGAAGAAAGTATTGACCATATTTTTTTCTCTTGCCCGTACTACGTTGCAGAACGTGCCTCCATGAAAAATTCCTTGATTCCACTAAATGTGCCTTTCTGCTTGAAGAATTTACTTGGAGGGGGCCTCTTTCTGGAACCAACTCAAAAAGAAATTGTCAAAATAGTTGCTAACTATTTAACATCCATAAGGAAAATTAAAACCATCTGAAATTTCTTAAAAATTGCAACATTTCAGAGAAGTGAACGGAATCTCCGAGTGGAACTACCCAGAAAAACCTCTTTTATCTGTTTTCAGCCTGGGGGCTAATTTTCAGAAATCAATAAAACATCCCTGAAGGCGTGGAGCTGCATGGACCCATCTCCGAAGCTCCAATAAAAGTGAAGAACAATAAACATCCCTGAAGTCGTGGAGCTGCGTAGACTCGTCTTCAAAGCTCCCATAAACGAAGAAAGTTGTTTAGCTGATGAAAAGACTGAGTACTGTAGAAAATCAATGCCATTGTTTGAGATTTGAGTCTCGTTTTATTGCAGAAATGGATAATGAATGTGCATATAAATAAGCAAGTCATTAAACAGTCACTTCCACATGTCTTGTGTAAAATTTTATTTTTCATGTATTTAAAGTAATTTTTCTTCCTTAAAGTAAATAGAGCTAATAGAATTTGAATGCATTAATTTAAGTTTAGGCTATCTTACATTGCATATTAGTTCATTTTTGACCTTTTATGTAGTGTTGTAAGAAATTTATTATGTTTGTGATATATCCTGCATTTGGGTGGTTTAAATCTTATACGAAATTCGAAAATATTCTTTGAAAGTAATAATAATAAAAATATACATTCAGATATCAAAGAGTAAGGAAATGTAGGATGGTTGCACTGGAAAAAATAAAATAGTATTTCATAGACAAAGCTAGTTAATTTGCAAAGAATATAGGCTAGCATCTTTCACTTGCTGTACAGGTTTTTGTCTAATTTTTGTCTTGTATTTTAGTTTTACAAAGTTATTTGAAATTAGACTTCTATCCTAAGTGTTGCTTCCTCTGCTGATGCCATTGTATAATCTAGGACTATTATTCTGTATGCTAGTTGCATTTTTCAGAATAGCTTTTTCAATGACTGGTGAAGAAAAAAAATATCTCAGGAAACTCACAAGATGCATCAAAATATTGGAGAAAGATTTTCCTGAGCTTTCAGCTGCTAATGAAAGTGAAGAGCATCAGGTTAGTTTTACAGTATTTATATTATTTTGTTGTTTTTGAAGGAAACTTTTGCTTAACTTTCCTCTCTTTAGTTGCTACATTTTGTTTTATTTATAGCACACCCATCTTCTCATATTCTCATGATGTTGGTATGTTTGTAAGTAGATATTAAACTCACAAGCATGATGGTATTTTATACAACTGCATGTTCAAGGTGCAGACTCGGTGACAGTGTTAAAGCTCAGGCCAATCTTTGTGTGAAAAAAACTAAAGATACATGTCATCCTTTCCAGTGTGAGTTTTAATGAACAAAATTTTCATGAATAGTCCCATACTTGTGAAATTTTGAGTCACTAACTTTGGTAGGTACAATGTTCTCAGGTTTCAAGGAAATTTCAAATGATTATTCTTAAAGTAGTGCCTGATAGTAGCATGTGTCATCAATAGTACATCTCTCTCACTCCACCTATTAGGTCTCATTCAAACAATTGTGTGCCATTTGGAAAGTTTGTTAATTTTTTGGGGGGTTTTCAGAAAAATTTTTGTTATCATTCTAACATGTCATGGGGCTATGCCAGCTGTGACATCATTAATGTAAAATTAATTATATTTTTGTCACTCATAAATTTTTTATGTTTGCTTTAAAGATCACTGAAAACCATTGTCTATATTGGTACATCTGAAAATAAAACTTGATAAAAGTGAAAATATGTATCCTATTACAGAAAGACATAAGTGTTATGATTAATTTACTGGAATGTAACTTGTTCATAAGTTGGAGACTATATATTTTTTTTTTTGGCCTGTAATCATTAAATATGTATTCTGTGGCTGTCTATTCTATGTCAAGTAATTTACATTTAAAATGCTCTTTTTTTTCTGATGGCAGGCTATTCATATTGGAAATCTTGGTCACACTACAGGATATGATGAAGTTTCCTTACTAAAGTGTTTGCAAGTCCATGGAGCAGACTGTGGCATCACAAAATTGGCTCTCTACCCTGGCAAGCAGTACTGCTTTGTAAAGGTAAATCTGTCACATTGTTTTTTCTAAGATATCTTGGGAGTGAATGTTTGTGTGGAGAGCTTTTACACATGTAGTTTTAGTGTGATAATCCCCAGGAATTAAAACTGGGTACTTGTGATTTTAAACTAGTTTACAGCAAGCTTTGTTATAGGTAAATATGAATCTTTTCCATATCAAAATGCTAAATTTAAATAGGTATGAAAATCTGTAGTCAGAATGCAGTATTAATTCAGGAAATTATCAGTACTAATGGATGGGTTTAATTATTCACAATTGTGTCTGTCAGATGGATTAAAACTAAGTAAGACTCTATTCTTTTTATATCTTCCCTTGTGTACATTGCTAGCATTCTTAAATGCCACCATGATCATATAGCACCTGAAATTTTGTTCATGTTATGATTGCATTTCTTCTATGCTTTAGTATAGAATTTAAAAAAAACCAATCTTATTGTGCAGTACTCCAGTGCTGCTGATGCCCTCACAGCCCTTCATGCCTTGACATCTAGAAAGAGTTCTGATGAAAGCAATAAGTCTCAACACTCATCCATTTATGCTTTCCTTGTTTCTGCAAGTGAGTGACAACAATTTTGAGGGAAAATCTGTAATAATGCTCTCAAGTTTCAGAACGTTTTGATACCCTTCGATATAGCTTAATGTGCAGAAAGCTTGGAAGGTGATTAATCTTACTATTGGTATTAACATAAAAATCCCCTAACATTTAATTACTTTATTTTTTATCTTTGATTACTTAGTAATTTTCACTCACTTTATCTGCTAATTGAAAATTGCCAGCTGTTAAATCTTCTCCAAGAAGTGGAGGTGCTCGAGTCTCTTGATTATTGTCTCAAGAGACTCCCCTGAAACTCGATGGTAAATGACAATTGTCTTAGCTTGTGGACTGGCTATTCTGAGTGGCAAAAGTATTATGCAGGCAACCTATTTACAAAATGTATTTAACTTCATTTCTGTCCTCTCACTTCAGTCTTTTTCACTCCGTTGTTTCTAAGCTTGTTAAATTTTACTGTGAATTGCTGTCTGTAAGCTAGCAACACAGTAATTATCTGGCATGAAGCTGTAAGTTAGCGACACAGAAACCAGTTTAAACTTCATGCAAACTAGCAACACAGTAACTAGTTTTCTTGAAGTTAGGGATAATTATTTCTGGATTTGGACCCCGTGGTGTCAGTCCCTGACAGGAAGAATGACGTGCAGCGCTGCCGTCCTCCCGGCCTCTCTGTGTGGGAAGACTTCATCTCTCCTGAAGAGGAGCTTTCCTTACTGCACCTCATCGACTGGCACACTTCTCCCACGGACCCTCACCATGGTGAGAAGGTGCTCTTGTGACAGCTTGCTCTACTAATAAAGTTATATGCAGCCGATGGTGCGGGTTTAGTCTTGGCGGTTTTTCATTTTTAAGGCAGCATGAAGTACTGCCCTTACGTTAACAGAATTTAAAAACAAATTGACGTTAGGCGACTCTCATTCCTTAAATGCTCCAAGGCAGACGTGCATGTATTAAAGAGAAACAAAGAAATTTCATTTCATTAATGATAACTTGAAACATACAATAGTTTTTAATTCTTAAAACCAGTGATCATGCTTCCAGCTACTTTTTCCGTCCTCGTTGTGATGAGAGGTAGAGTCTCGTAGGAATGCTTTGCAATGATCTAGAAGTGCGAACAAGTAGTCAGTTTAAGTAAAGTCAATCTATCAGCCTTCTCGATTCTTTTGTCACAAACAAAGAAAATTCAAAGGCTGTGTGAAGATTTGAACTATAAACTAGAGACCTAGTAACACATGCACAGGCTGTTGTAATCACTCGGCTGCAATGAAAGATTGGCAGTGTTTTTTTCCACATTTACAACGCAGCTTTATATTCTTTGAGTAGTTTAGCAACGTAGAAATTCTAAGCCTATCCCCTGGGTAGGGGCCTTCCCAAAATAGGTATTTCCTTCAGGTAATAAAAGAAGTAACGGTAGGCACAGTGTATTTCGTACATGTGTTGTTAGCAGTAGTAAATTTGGTAGCTGAAACTCGTAAATGGTACAATTTATGAATTTTTGCAGGTAGCAGTTTGAAGAATCGTTCAGTCCGGCATTTTGGCTACGAGTTCGAGTATGACAGCAACAGCATAGACGTGAACAAGCCTCTGAGCAGCGCTCCTATTCCTGATGTGTTGCTCAACATCATCGAGCGCATGCTGGAGCGTCAAGTTCTACAGCGCAGGCCTGACCAGGTCACCGTCAATAGATACCTCCCTGGACAAGGTAAAAGAACAGCTGCTGAGCTAAATCCCTTTATTTTGACATTCCAAACAATGTGAAGATTGCGGACAAACTATTGGCCATTTCCTTTTGGTTCATGTCGAAAGGTAGATAAAATGAGCAGTGCCAGTTTGCAGCCACAACTTCATATAGCAGTGCATAGAGGTCTGGGTAGTAGAAGCAGAGTCCTAAGTTCACCCATGTATTGTTCTTAATCAGTAATAACAAAATGCTATTCCCGACGAAGGCTTCTGTGTATCTAATGTTGTTGCGGGTGTTTTGATAGAACAGCTAACCTCCTCCACTAGCATCTCCGACGCGTGTGAGGACTGCAGGCTTCATTTCCTAATTTTTTGTCCGTTAATGTATACTCTCACGAAAGATTGTTTGGAAAACTAGATACAACCTCCATATAATTCAATCCTTAATACTCAATATAAGCTTGTATTACTTTTTTTATTGCTCGGTAAAAATGAGATTCGGGTGTTCTGGTTGCTGAACAAATTGTGATGGCGATGTATGTGTGGACACAGGCATACCTCCACACACGGACAGCCACGACTCGTGTGGGGCCGAGCTGGCCTCCATCAGCGTGGGTGGTGCTGTTGTTATGGACTGGAGTGTGGACGGTCGATTGGTGAGCCAGCAGCGTACGGTGCTGTCTCATCACTCACCTGGCCTGGATCCTCCCTCATATGGTCTGTTAGCATTCAGTCTTGCACTTCTACTCAACTTTACTTTCTTCATTCTTCCGTGTGGCTGATTTTTCATGCTTTTCTTTCGATCGCTCATACTTTTATGCCTATGTACTGATCTCTTAGTTTGATTTCTAAAGTTTCTTCGATTTTTAAAGTTTTTGAAGTTTCTCCCTTTATTCTTTTCTTTTCTCCCTGTTTTATGTTGGTGTTTTAGCAGTTTCAATGTTTTCACTGTTCATTTGGTTTTGGTAAACATTTCCATTTTTGTGTCACCAAAAGACCAATGTGGCACCGTTCCCAAATTACCTTTTATGTAATCTCACGTTTACCCATCTACACTTCCGTGCCTCATACGTGCTACTTTGAACTCGCTTCTGCTTAGCTTTTTTCCAAATTCGTCCAATTCCAAAAATACACGATCCAAAGTATGTAAAATACCCTAGTTCATGTTTTCACCAGTCTCACTTTTATTTTTATTTTTTTTTGGGCGATAATTAAATTAATCATAATTGCTATTTGTGTGATACCGTTATTATAATGATTATCGTGATAAATAGTCATTAGTTAGTAAATACTGAACATGATTCCACGCTGAATAAAAACTGTTTTCAACTATGAAGAGAAATATCGTCTCTAATGCTTTGCTTAAAAATATCTATTCAAGTATTTATGTTAAGTTTCAAGCTGTACTTAAGTGGTTGAACGTTATATTCCTGAAACTGCATTTATCTCTAATTGATGACTGCATGTTTACAGAGGGCACGTTGCAGTACGCACTGCTGCTTCTCCCACGCTCCCTGTGTGTGTTCAGTAAGGAGGCTCGGTGAGTGGCTGCAGCTGTGAGTGTCACTGTGTAGTGTTAACCCTTTCACGACAAATTATTTTCATATCAAAATATTACGTAAATTACCACTTACCTTCGCTAATTACTGTAATTTTGCCGTAATTTTGAACGAAACATTTAATATGGGATTAAAGAGAATGATTTTTAAAGTTTGTCTGGGACATATAAACCCAACGGTAGCGAAGGGTTTTGGCTCGCTGCGAGTTTTTTTGGCTCTATTAATTCTCACGAATTAGGAGCCTGAAACAATTTCTGTGAGCTGTGCGCTCCTCAATTGGAAAAGGGTATAAAATTGGGGATTATCTTGTTTGTCAATATTGAAACAGGCATCTTATGCGCGGATGAAAAGGAAAGAATGATAAAACTAAAGATCGTAGGTTTAAAAACTAGAGTTATGGACTTTTACGCGTGGGCAGTGAAAAAATAAGTAGAAAACACGAGTCTGAAGAAAGAAATATATTTAAACACATCACAAACCTTGACTGAATAGAAAGAAGTGAGGAACGTTTGATAAAATGGAGCTCAAATCATGAGTGACGTTTTGAAAAAAAGTTTTAAATTCTGAGGGGTGAAGCACTGGATGAGTACCTAGTAATTGCAGGGCTCGGATTCTGGTGTAGTAATTGACCAGAATCCGAGAACCAATCACAAGATATGCACGTTTCTAAACACAAGAGGTTTCTTAGAATTTTATTCAGCATTTCTTTAGCACTATTGAATTTTAATATCTAGCTTTTGTTGTTCTCGGTAGAAATCTGCGATCGTTTCTGAAGTTCATATTACAGTATTGTCCAACAAAAAAGTTTAAATCCCTATGTATGAGCCTTAGGAACGAGCCTCAACCAATTCGTGACCCTTAAGATGTGTTTGTATCCCCCATTGCAAACTTATTTTAATTCAAAGACTGTCGAGCTTTTGTCTAGGCTGCAGTAGACGGTATCATTATCTGTTCTATCCCTAATTGTCCTACACAGATTCTCGTCCTAGTACATTCTACAGACATCTGTAACGCTGGAGCTTGTTGTGAAGCACTTTGATTTCCGTTTTTCTCATTTTTGTTGTTGTTACAAATGATTGTTCATTGTCCTATTCTTTTTTGCTTTGTGTTTTCGACATCTTTATATGTGGTGTACGTATTTTTCTTTGTAAAATTCTGTGTATTACACAAATTTCTACTATTTTTTGTATAGAACTCCTTGAGCTTCTTTTTATTATTGCATCCTTCCAGCTTTTCTGTACTCTCTTTACCTCGTTTTTCATATTTTGATTTGTTATCTTTTTTATAGTTGTATTGTTTCACGCATAGTTTTGGTAGAGTTAAGCTGAACAGCTTTTGTGGTGGCAGGTACTGCTGGCAGCACGGCATTAAGACTCGCCAGTACGACGTGCATGAGAGCAGCACTGGAGAGCTACGCCTCATCAAACGGCAGCTGCGCATCTCCTTCACCTTCCGCGAGTCGTGTGCCGGTCCCTGCAACTGCTCCTACCACTTCTTCTGCCCTCGCCGACTGCAGGAGACTGTACAGCCCACCTTGGGTAGGCGCAAATATCATTTCTCGAAAAAAGTCGTTTTTTCTGTTAGTTCATTGTATTTGTGGGATTTACAGGGCCGTGATTGGCGTGCCTTAGCAACGTAGCTTATTGCCACTATCGAGTGTATCTTCAATATATGAAATTTCTTTAAAATGCATTTCCAACCCTGAATACATCATGACAGTTATCATGTTCAATTGTGGTTGTACATAAAACTCAGCGTCATAATTTTTGAGCTTAGGTGTTCAATACATAAATTATTCTCTGCTCATTTCCAGTTTATTTACGATGCGTACACTCACGAATAACATCCAGAATAATGAATGATTTTACGATTTTTCACTCGACGTGAGCCATCGTGTGCTTATGCTTTTTAATTTATTTTTTATAATTTGATAGTTGGAAGATAGTACGTAAGATAATATAGAGTATATATATATAATATATATGTATATAATATAATATGGGTGAAGTTAGATAAGTGAAGGTAGTGTATTACTGCAAGATAAAGGCTGGAGCAGGAACTGAGACACAGAGTTGGCAAGGGATAGTAAGTTTTGTTTGAGTTCAATAGGGGGTTTACAGTTCAAGTATTTAGGGATTAGTCCGACATGCAGTTTGTATAAAAATATATGATTCCAATTATATTTGATGTTTCAGAGACTATAGGTGACAGAAAATAAATAAACGTGTTGAAAATATACAAGTATTTAGGGATAGCTAAAGTGCTACGGTTTGACTGACAGAATTGGAATAATGTAACGAAGGGAAGGTATTGTTAGTGAGTTGGTTGGGTTAAAAGTATATATTAGATACTGTATGGAGTGGAAAATGCTTTTTAGCTTCTAATTTTCAGGACGCAATCTCTATTGAAGCCTGCCCTTGCATTTTAGCTTTGCTCTTGAAAAGTGCGGGATGCAGTAGAGACATCAACACTATGACGTAGCAGGAGTAAACCAGCTGTAACTGCTGGGCCTGACAGCGGGAGACGAACTTAGATTTCTTACCTAAAATTGATCAGTGTGCTTGACTGCAGCCAGTGCTCTATTGTTCGCTTAAATTCTTTGACTCGACCTCGGTCACCCTTCCCAAATGGTGGGAATAGTACCAAGACATCAAAATGTTTTTTTATCATTACAATCCTGAACATTTATATTTGGGTAGTTATGAAAGATCACTTTATAATTAATTGTGAAGAATAGGTTAGATTTTGTTCGAAGGCCTCATACCGTGATGCTCGTTTGCATTGCCTTAAAAATGTGCTGGCTGCAGTTCATGTTTTAATCTGTTTGATAATTGTGTTTTTGGGGAGAGAGTCGTTAACCGAAAATCTGTACATAGTGAGATTGTGCTTAGTGATAATACTTCAATATTTCAAGTTTTGCATTAGTTTTTTCATTGTACGTTGACCGAAATCTTCCAGAATCGTATATTTTTTTATTATTTGATGTTTATTTTATTAACTTCTCAGACAGCAAGAAGTTGAACGTACAATGAAAGTTAGTCCTTGTCTTTAGTGTCAAAGGAAGTTGCCGAATAAGATTTTCACACTAATTTTTCTGGTATGTTTTAGTACTGAATTGGATTAATGACTATGCTTCAGTAAGATTAATAATGGAGCGTGGCACTAGTTAGCGTCACGCAGACATTTTATTTTGGTTGCCTATGAATATTCTAAAACTTCTTAATAATCTTTTGTAGGACATTTTGTGGTTCATATTTCGTTAGTACTATTGTGATTGGTGTGCAGCGAGCAGCTCCATGAGCGTAGAAGTGCTGGAGACACAGCACGTTCAAGCTGTGTATGACAACATTGCCCTGCATTTCAGTGATACCAGACACAAGCCTTGGCCAAACGTACGACAGGTACGTTGCTCTGCCGAATACTGTCTTCTGATTGCGTTATTTGAAAATGAACCACGTTAAAAAAGTTAATTTGAAATCTTAGAGAAGTTCTCCCATTCACACGCTCCAGCACAAATGCTGTGTTTTTTTTCAAGGTTTAAGGTGGGAGTTAAAACTAAAAGGAAATCAAAAAGCTTGTTGAATTGTGCAGAAATGCTTGGACAATTTTGAAGATGTTTTTCTGGTAAAATATGCGACATTACGAAACACGGGCAATGATGTAGTCTATTTGCTCATGTTGAATTGGAAGGATGGTAGTCAATGTCGGGTTTCTGTGAATTGAATATTTATCCTCTATGGATCTGTTTCTTTATACAATTCCTTAAAATACAATTAATTTATCATAATTACCGTTTAGAAATTTATAATATCACTTGATATTTTAGATTTTCGGATGCATTTATGTTTAATGAACTTGTGTAGTATTTTCAGTGTACACTGCATCTCCGTATCTGATGGATAATATTTTACGATTTCTCCAGTTTATATAAGCTGTTAGCAAAAAACGAACCCCTTTTTGAATGTTAATAACTTGCTTTCTAATTGTCTGATTTAAGTGTTCCCTTTTTAATTGTAGGTCTGGAGTTACTAGCTAAAAATGGGCATTTTTCTTGCAGTTCATAGAATCGTTGGCAGCGGGCAGCTGGCTTCTGGATATTGGGTGTGGCAACGGCAAATATCTCGGCCTGAACACCTCTCTTGTGCAGGTACCGACCTTCTCTTTGAATTAGTATGTTCTGAAATATGCCTTTATTTTAAAAATCATTTTATGCAACAATACGGTAGTGTTGATCTGCCTACTACCCTCATGTTCAGAGTTCAGTGATCAAACACATGTTAGATGATGCATGTTCATCACTAGCTTACAGAAACACTGATAAAAACTAATTTTGATTTATTTTAGTCCTACAGAATAGAATAAGGCAATGAAAACGAGCCGTTTGACCCATTCTTGGGTTGATACACAAGTCCCATGCCGAAAATCACGCTTTCTCTCTTTAATAGCTTCATCTTTTATCAACTTTCACATCCTTTGTTCTACTTTTATTTACAACGATAAATGTCTCCAAATGTTTGAGGCGTATTTCCATTTGATCTTCAGTTCATTTCTGGATCTCTTACCACCATGGAGGAGCAAGAAGTAATGATTTGTAACAAACAACTTACTTTAATTCATATTTTTGTCTTACTGCATCTACTGCTTTGGATATACTAAAGAGAGTATAATAAACGCATAATTGATATTTCTTATCAGCATTTTCTTTACCATCTCCAGATGCGCTGGAGACCTCACGTTCCCAAGCCTCCGGCTCACTTCTACTGTAGAGCTGTTGTAGACAGCAGTCTTAGGGTTAATAGTGATCTCTGGTGAGCAGGTGGGGTGTGACAACAGTATGAGGCTGCTGTCCATCACCCAGGACCGTGGTCACGAGACTGTGTTGTGCAGCTGCTTGGCGCTGCCCTTCAGGGATGCATCTTACGACGCTGTGATCTGCATCGCTGTGCTGCATCATCTCGCTTCGTATGTCAGTATTGTTGCTGCTACTTGTGTTCAGTAGTCGCTGATGTAAATGTGATTGTTAATTGTTCACTTATTCGGAACAAGTGTGAGTATGTAGTAGAAATAATAATTATGCCTTAGTGATAATTTTCTCCATCGTTTTTAATTTATTCGTTCTGTAAAATGACGTGCTACAATTAAAGTAGTCTTTTTCCTATTAAAGTGTCAGACTAAAAATTTTTATGCCTAATGAAAACTTGAATCGATATGAAAAAGGCCATGATCCTCGTGTTCTGTATTTGTGCTTTTCGTATCGGATGAATTCACTGAAAGTAATTAGCCTTCAGTTTTTGTGTCAATAATGTTTATTCAAGTATCTTTCGTAGTTTTTCAGGTTATTAATTGTTTACGTATACAAAGTTGCAGGGATAAAATATGAATGTATTTTAGGAGCGTCGACTAGCGGGGATAGTAGAGGCAACCCGCGTACTACGCAGCAAGGGCAGAGCTCTCATATACGTGTGGGCTCTGGAACAGACCAGAGGCAACCGCCGCAGCTCGTATCTCAAAAAACCAGGCTGTGACGGCACGTCTGCTGTGTGTGGCTCTCCGTGTACACTGCCGTCCGAGACTTCAGAGTCTACACTGCATCTGCAAAATGGGGTAAACTAAAGCAAAGGCTAGAAAAATGTATGTATACAGTAGTAAGCTGAAAGTTTTGCAATGTATTAGTCAGTATTTTACACAACGAACAATTATGCAAGTAAAAGTGTTATACTCAAATTATAGATCACTATCTTGGACTGTCTACAGGATTGTTCTGAAAGACATTCGATCTTGTTCTTTGATTTTTGTGACGAAGAACTCGCGAACTTTCTTTGCCATGTCCTTCAGTTTCTTGAAGTGTTAATCAAATTTTTTTTTCAATTTCTGGAAACGATACGCCGAATGAATGTTTTACAAAAGACGAGTTTGCTCGTCTGTGAGTTTTGCAAAACTTTCTACTTGCACTGGTATACTCAAATTTTCTAGCAGTTTTTATTGATTTTTATGGAATTCTTACTTATGATGTTAATACATTATGTTTGAACGTTTGTAACCCAAACAATTAATAATTATTTTTCTTTAGCTGTAGTAAACATTCTGAATGCCATATGAAGTCGACCGATGGAAAAATATTTTAATATTGTAAAAGGTAGTAAAAGACTTCAGGGAAGGCGGTCTTAACGTAGATATCGTCTGATGTCCTTTGCAAAAATTATTCGAAAAAATATTTTACTGCTTATGTAGAACTGTTGTCTAATAATATTACTTTTGGTTTTATAAACCAAATTCTTGTTTACAGAATTGAAAGTAACTTTGTGATGTCTTTGACAGATGGTGGAAAGTGGGAGCGGGTCACTGTTGCCTGTGCACGAGAACCGCACGCAGTTCATCCAGCAAGACATGTTAGTGCCATGGAAGATGAATAAGAACAGCGAGTCCTCCAATATTCCACAAGTGTTTCATCGTTTCTATCACACTTTCCGCGAGGGTGAACTCGAACAAATGTGTGCTTCAATTAGTGGCATTCAAATAATTAAGAGCTACTACGATGAAGGAAATTGGTGCATAGTTGTCGAGAAAGATTAAAAATATATCTAGAAATTAACGGGAGTCATTCTTAATTCATTCACCGTGTCAAAAACGAAACATTTATTAAGCTTTTATTGGAATCCTCCGTATGAATTGATGTGAATTGAAATTGTGTTAATAATGCCAGCTTGACGTAGTTACGTAAGTAGATACACATATCACTTAAAGCAGTGATTATAGAAACATTTTGACCCTCACTTTAAACGGCGCTAGTATAGAAATATACAGTAGAGAAATGAGTAATTAAGCACCCTTAAATTTGGGTTTTAATATACTTTTGAACTATTGAAATTCACGAAACTAGAGTTTATCACCGCAAGGTGTGGATTTTTATGGGAAAGAAAGGAAACTGATGTTTGGCGAGCATGTGAAATTATTGAAAATTCAGATAAAGTGTTCATATATCATAGGTATAAATATTTAATTATTTCGAATATGAACATCCTACTATTAGCCATGATAGGGCAAAGAAGCATTTTACGACCTTTCATTTATATAGTCTAATAGTGTAAAATAGATCAAGATTTAGACTACAATTATCTGAAACTGATTACGTTAATTTCTTCAAGTAGCAAACACGAAAACATCTTTCTGCTAACCAAACAATGGGAGGGGCTTGAAACACAGAAGACCTTACCTTGGAGAAAAATCCGTGCTGCAGAAAATTCATTGAGCATCATGAGCTCTGTCATTTAGAGTTGAGGGAGGGGGCCCGTAAAAACAAACATGCGAGCGCTTTTCCCCTCTTATGCGATACAAGTTTGCTTTTGGTGGCAGGAGCTTCAGTCTCCATTAAATGTAGATGCAATTCAGTTACGGCCAAGAATAAACCACACACGCATTACTGGAAAAACCAAAGCGCGAAGCAATTGCTTCGCCTACTATTGATACAGAGGTACATTTTAACTTTGCGAGTGAATATCGTTAAAAATAGTTGAGTTTTAGAGTAGTTCTCCGAACAGATATGACAAAAGTTGACTTATTTCGCCACAATTAAGTTCGTTAGATCAGGCGGAAGAACTGCAGAGCATATAATCCTACAGGCATCATCATTGTCGTAAAGATTGAGGGATATAAATTCAAATACAGATAGTGACATTAAAGCAATAACTTAAAAAAATGTTCAACTGGTATGTTTCAACGAAAATAGGGTATCTATACTACTTCAGGTCTTAGACATTTAAGCAAAGTGGCCTGAATTTTGCAGTTTTACTTTACCAGTATTTCATCTCGATAGTGATAACCTCACAGCTGTACCTAGGGTAATGCCTCATTAAATGGCGGAGGTCTCTTGCTAAGCAGATTAATAATCTCGATTAACATTAATTCGAAATCATGGTAACCAAGAACGTCCTTTCGAAATTGCTCAAAAAAAAAAAAAAATCATTCTCCCCGGAAAGTTTACACAAATTTCTTCGAGAGATCAGAGGGAGATGTTACCCTTAAAGAACTGTTCAAAGTTTGGAGCTATTAATCTTTCTTCAGAAAAATATGATTGAGCTTCCACACTACGCAAGAAATTTCTCACAATTTTATAACCAGTAGTGATTTGCAAACTCGAATCAGAGAATATCTGACTAGGAAGGTCATGTTGATAGACGTGAATTTACAGTGCCTGTAAAAGATCTTTTAACAATTAAATCTGGGCGAAGAATTAAATTTACTGTTCTGCTACAGCAATATATCAAACACAAGAACCAAACTTCCAATATTTTTTTTAACATAAATGGTCCTAAATAATCTACGAATAAACATTTGAATGGCTACGTACGAATGAGGATGCGCCCTGAAGTCTCGGTAGGAGTTTTGATTTCGCTTCACCGCCCGAGCGTGTCAGCGACTGCAGATGACACGCCTTTCCAAAATGTTCTCTGTAGAAAAAAAGATTGCGTGAAAACTCTTAGCGTAAGCACGCTAAATTTGCGTAGCATCCTCTACTGACGAGGGATTCGTCAGCATCTTTAATTATTAGCTCGAGCAGCTTACGTTTAGAGGAAAGCAATACAGAAAAGCTTAAGCTTTCGTCTTTTTTCTAACTCCAAAATTTACTTTTTGTCTTCAGAACTCCACCGTTAATACCTTAAAAACATTTAATTTTGACACAAGGTGGATTTTTTAATTCATGGTTATCACACTAGAAAAAACGTACCAGTCATGATAAGACAAAAATTGACCAGTCATGAGAAAATACTTGCAAGATTTTGCGGGAATGAACGCATCATCGATTACTGTCAAACGTTCGTACTTCAGCGGGTTTGTTGCTTTTCGCTTTATCTTTAATCGATTCACGAAAATTAGGACCCTACAGGGGACTTTCAGGAGTCTTTTTAGACTACTGAAGTTGCCTACAGGAACCACGGGGGAGGTTCATTTCCCACCGGAACTGCGGTTCCGGCACACGACTGCAATAACGTACGAGGAAACTGGAGGCAGTTACGCACGATAGGTCGCTGCTAGGCATCGAGTCCTGGGAAACAAACTTTGGACTGTTCAGGTAATAACTATTTTTAAACTGGTAATAGCATAGCAACGAGTCATGCAATCAGATGGATTTTGATTTGTAGTAACAAAACGAAGGTAGCAAATAATCATGGCACAATCTCTGAACATAATCGAGTCTGTTCATTACATAGATTGAAAACTTTGGCATTTTGTCTAGGAAATTGGTTTTAGAGTTGAGTAACTGCAAGAAAATCGTTTTGCCTCTAAACAAATGCAATTTCTTTACATTAATTGGGAGCAAATATTTTCACTTGAAAGTTAGTTTTTGCAAGCCAACATTTAAACCACTAGGGCGATTGCTTGCACTCGTTTTCACCTGCTTGGCACACTTGTCGGAAAATCCTACAAGAAGATTTTTAATTTCTAATGTCACTATATAAAAGGAAGCTTACTTTTTTCCTGAAAAATCAGTTAAACACACATCAAACAATCTGAAATAACATTCATGACGTTTCTCTCAGTCACTGTGTGTGAAGAAAAACTACTAAATTTAGAAGAAATTACGTGCCCACTAAAAAATTGTGAAATTTAGAAGAAATTACGTGCCCACTAAAAAATTATGAAATTTAGAAGAAATTACGTGTTCTCTAAAAAAAAAATTAAAAAATTAGCACATGCAAGCAAACCTGAAATAACTAAAGCTCTCTTCGTACTCAAGAAGCAGCTTTCGCGCCACGTTTCTGTGTCAAGCTCTTCAATGGCATCAGCGCTGGTAGGCGGCGGCAGCAAAAGACAGCGTGGGGAAGCAAAACCAGACCGTCGTAAGGCTTCACTTAGCGCGCTGTTGTGGCGTGTGTGCAGCCCTCATAGCCTCAGTTAATGGTGAGCTTTGAAGTGCGCCATTAGGGTAGGTTAACTATAGCTCTAGAAGAGTGCAATCAGAGCAGCGTCTCCTCCACCTGTCGATGAAGGTCCTCTTACTAATTATACCAGCAGGGGATGTGATGTCAGACATACTCAAATATGGAACACTGGAAAATTTTATAACATTCGGAAAAACAACCTCTGTCGGTGTATGGCTTCTTCACTCGGCTAAAATCAGTTTTCATATATATATATAAATTTCTTTCTTTAGAAAGGAGATTTAAACAGGATCTGCGTTAGGCATTTGCTCAGATTAGCTCGTAGATTTTTCGTTCAGCAACGTATCAGAACTGCAATTGGAAGCCGCTTTCACATCAGGAGAAAACAAATCATTTTGCGATTTATTACATCAGACGATATTAACTTGAATAGATCATGGACGAGTTATTTTTTAATGATTATGTCCGTTGCCGCTCACCTCAACCAGTTTCATCTAACCAATTAGAGGAAAAACGCAACCCCTCTCCCACCAGCCAAACCAATTTAACTATCAGTAACCATGGAGACTCAACTATCAACCACGACAGAGGCTCAACCAGCGAAAACCAGGAAGCAACCAGCCAGGACGATGATAATCTTTCTACAGATTCGAACATTGAACAAAGAAAGCGCGTTCTTGCGCCTCAAGAGCCAATGAGATGTACGTACAGAAAAATCTCAAATGTGCCACGTAGCAACTCATGTGAGTCAGATTCGCATACGTTGAAAAGGAAGCCCAGCCTTCCATCGCTTGCTGGGCTGGATGAGGCTTCATACATTCCAGTATACAGTCAGGAACGGGAAACTATACACTCTCCTGATCTGTGTCCAAGGTCATCATTTTTATATTTGACGCAATCTGAGTCACAACCCTGCTCTCCTGACGTAGTGAGACCTATTCGCAAGACAGCGTCTAATCCAAATTTAGTCAAACTAGTCCACAACTCAACCGAAGAAATTACTTCGAGAAGCCCACACTCTTTTTTCATAAATGAGCAAATCCTTAAATGTAGAAATGTGGGAACGAGAGAAATTAAAAAGCTATCACTTTTGCCAGACAGCGAAACAGAATTTGATCAAATTTCTTTCAGGAAGTTGAAAGAATCGGTTAATAAAGAGCTGAAAGAACATCCTAAATGCAATTCCTCTCAATGGGTGACATTTCCATCGTTAGCTCATTCGACTTTCGATGACGATATTAGTGTTGATGAGAGCCACAAGCAAGAGTTGCCCAACTGCGTATCTGAGGTCGTCAACTTTTTCGAGAATAGTCTGCAAAATTCGGAAGAGGAAAAAGCTTTTTCTGAGAAACTCAGAAGCTGTAATGTTTCTCAAATATCCGACACATCAGGCGCAGAATTATCGCCATCGAAGTCGCAATGCTCTTCAGAGGTGCAAGCTTCCAGCGATGATCAAACTCACACTACCTATGTCAAGAACACTATAAAAATTGAGGACTTTCAACCAGACAATTGTCAGAGTACTCCTGAAATACAAAGAAGCGGAAGTAGTAGATCCATTTACTTTCCAACCTTGGGTGTGTACTTGACTACGAACAGTCCTTTATCCTCAATAGACGATCCAAATGAAGGCAGTAACGGGTTTGCTATCTTTGAAACTGAGTATGAAGAAGACAAGGAAGATAACAAGAATAGTTCGGTCATTGAAGACACAGTTACCTCTACATCGGGTTTTTTGACATCGACGGTTTTTAAAGGAGGTAGTTCTTGTAACCAAGGAGAGCTTGTTGCAAGAACTGAAAGTTCAGAGCATCTACGGTTTCCAGTCCCTCGTGACGGAAAAGAAGGGATCGCTACTAGTCCTGGAAACGATCACAATCGCGAGAGCAAACTGAGTTCACACGAAAATATACAGGAAAATTTGTCATTATCGGATACTACAATGAAGTTGGAGGCTATTCAGACAGGAACACTTGAATCTTTGATAGATGAATCAAAAAACTTTACCGAGGAAAGAGGACCGTCTGGGAGAAATGTTGAGAAGTTTTCTAAGCACAGTGCAAGTGACCCAACATTATTTTCAAAAAATGAACCCACAAAATTCGAGGGAAAAAGCTCTGAGGGAATAGTTATATTACAAGAAGAAAAAGTTAGCAACTTTGTTACAGACGTTTCGAAACATGAAACTACCTCACAAAAAAAAATATTGTCTTCATCTGGTGATTCTGAAGCATGTCACAAATTATTTTCCGACGACGAAAAAGACGAAGAAAAAAATATTTCTAATCTAGACATGCGTGTGCCTATCATACGATTGCATTATGGAACAATAGATTTATGTGAGGGAGAAACTTTCGAAAGGGAAGATGTGAACAGCAATTCACTTGGTGAAAAATCGAGAATCGAAGATGAGGAGCGAATGTGTGAAGATTCTGGAACTATTTCAGAGGCTGCGGATGTCTCGTCGAGTCCTAATTGTTCGGCAGGACAGACGGAATTTGCAGAATTAGCTACAAGGGCCGACACGCCAACAAACATGGCTACATGGACACCAGACGACATAGAGAACTTCCTCATTAAAAACAATTTCGAAGAAAATATGCGCCTTGGCTTCTTATCGTCAGAAGACATCGAGATCTACGAATGGAAAAGGGCAACTGGTGAGATGAAATAAGTTGTAATTAATTCAGTTCACTAATAGTTTCAAATTAAATACGAAATTTATAAAAGGCATCAAAGCATGCCTAAAGGTTCATTGTACATTAAAAAGCAATTTTGTAATAAAAATACCATCATGCTAAATAGAATGATTGTTAATAACATGACATTTGCTTCCTATATGTACAGGAAGGTAGAGTTTCACGAGGAGAGTATAGTACTTCACCAGGAAAGGCTTTCTAATGCTCTTGCCCCAAGGATCTTATTGTTATTGTACAGAAGTGCGGGACCTATACGCTTGCACAAGCTGGTTCTCAATGCTAAATTGATTACCGACCACGAAAGATTGACTTTACATTCAGACGAGATGGTCGGTTATTTTCTTGCGTTTACTCACTACGCCACGTGGAATAAATCAAGGATGAGCTCAGGGTAGATCAATTTCCTCCAACGTTTACTTTCCAACAATATTGTCCAGAAAACTGAAATATTTATAAACCCTGCAAAAAAGTGAAAATTATTTTTAAATTTTGCCATCCAAACTCAAGTTGGAGGGTATGCTAGAACTGAGTGCATGGACTTCCAAAACGTATAGTACGAGACGACCATGAATAGAGTCTCATTAAGTACAGGACTCGATGTATTTCTTCAACCAATGCGTTTGTGAACAAACAGGAAATCTCTTTCTCTATATAAAATTGTAAAACTCTAGAATTATCACTGCACATCATCAGCTTACGAGCTAAACGTTAAGCGAATGAGATCAAGCTGGAAAAGTATATCAAAAGTATGTCAAGACCATGAAATTTTTTTAAAGAAAATTCCTTCCTGGAATTTTTGTAAAGTTTTGAAATAAGGCTAATAGCCAAGTTGCATTATCGTGAAAAAAAACAAGCTCCGTTATATTCAAGAGCACGTCCAGACTGTCATCTGAGTGGCCCTAGTTGTTGGGCTTTATTTCTTGTCTTTGCACTTCTGCCTCTTTCACAGGAAGTACAGGTTACACCCTGAACAAAGTTGTGCTACTTTTGTAACTATCTGCATAAAAACAGTTTTCCCAGCTATACCTCGGCACCAAAGAAACTTTATAATTATCTAAGGCTAACGGTGCATCACTTGTTTTCATTTATAATAAGCTGAATTATTTAAGATAATATGCTCTCTCTAACACCATGGACTTCCATAAAAATTAGTATTTTTTAAGCGGCTGTATCGCATCCATTTATACTGCCCTCACCTAAAAAATAGGGGAAATTAGTTGGAAAAATACATTCATCCACTAGAACTTGCATAACTTACAAGCTCACTGAAAACGTTGCTATCTCGCAACTTTTTAATCGAGGTTTATTAATCTAATTATGATTAGCTGCCAATTTTACTGAATCGCGACAACTTTGCAAAGTTACCCCGTCTCTGTCTCTCTCTCTTCCCCCTCCAGGTAATTTCTTCGATCAGAATTAGGCTGCACTTTCTTTCTCGGATAATTCTTTCCTGCAGCGTAAATTTCTTTAATGCTTAAAATTCAAATTGTTTCAAGTAGCAGTTCCGCTCGTGGTGAGTTGTACTTCCACTGAAGAATCGAGTTTGTAATTTTGTTTTGCCCAACAGAAAAATTTACATTGGATGTTGCTCATTGAAACATTTTGTTGCTCTACAAAAATTCTGTTTTCAAATCTCTAATTGGATTCATTAAATTATTGTACAACAACATGCGCAAAATAACACGTACAGTGCTGCATTGTAACATGGCATTGTGTAAAATATTTCATATAATAATACAAAGTACTACACCACTTGGGTCAAATTGGCTTATTATGTAAAATTATGCAGTACAAATGCTCGTTTACAAGGAAGATTACGTATTGCGAGTTATCATACTGAACAGAAAACATAACAAAAAGAATCTGTTGTACGAAGTATAATTTTTGAAGCCAAATAGTGTGACAATACACAATGTGGTAAAAAAATGAAAATTATTTTTAAGAGTATACATCTACTTCATTTCATTAGGTCAGTGATTTACTGTCTTTCATACGAAGATATGTATAAGACCTGACATAAGCAACCTGTAATAAAGGAAGTCCTGTGTACCTTCAATTGGCAGGATTCTCGCCCTGCTACCTCCTCTTTTTTAGATCGTATTCATATGAAGTCGGAACACTTAGAATAGAATAGAATAGAATAGAATGAGGCTATAGGAACGAACCTTCTGGCCCATTCTTGGGTCGGATAATTACTTCGATAATTATTCGGTTGTTTACCCAAGTCCCATGCCGTATTTCTAGCCGCGTCAACCATGTCGGCAGCGGGATTCGAACCCGGGTCTTTCCGCTCGCAAGCAGATTCGCTCACCAGTCTACCAAGCTGGTGATAAAGGAATCTCAATAATAAACGCGGGACTAGAGGCGACGCACAGCAAAACCAAACATTATGAGAGTGAAGAGAACATTATGAAGAATACACAGTTCTGGGCTTGTGTAGAACTGTCATGCAGTGTACCGTATCTCGTTTTAGATAACATCTGAACTAACCTCCTTTCTGGCCTGGAGAGTTTCTCGAGCCTCTGAGACTCGCATAAATACAATAATAGGCTATTTATGTATCCTCCATTCGTACCCTTCCTTCCCGGAACTCAAGCAGCAATTAAGGTTTGTTGATTGACTGTTCGAGCTTGAAATATATTTAACGTATGGCGTCTAAAATTGTTGATTATCCCCCAATGAGCTACTTCACTGAGCTATAAGCGTACGCTGTTCAAACAGAATGACACATGTCACTGTTGCAACACAAGTAAGCACTTTTATTTCGCTCTAAAGAACCTGTTGTACACGGAACCCAAGGTAAAATTATTTGTAATTGATTTTCAAATTACGATCTATAACTTGGGTCAGAAACCGTGAAGAAAATGAGTGCTTTCAAAAACTTCAAATAAGTGCAATCAAATTTACACATGTTATGAGATAGCAATCCATGGTCGGCTTCAACATGCAAAAATGAATTTCAGGATTTACAGACTAGTTTTTTTTACCACAACCCACTTACCAATTCTAATTCTCACTCTTCTAATCCTCCGCTAGATGATGATGAAAGTTGTTCTTACTCAACATTTTTTGATGAAGGTCAACTCTTATTTACGAATGTGTTTGCATGCTTGTATATATTAATTCTTCAGTTAGTATGTCAGTTGTTCACATTTTACTGCTTCTTCAAGCTTTCGAAAAACTAGAAAATTCTTAACATGCCAAAATTTAGAAGTGCCTTACACACAACAAAGTTTTATACTTTCCTTTTTAGCTAGGATTGACTTGAACGAACTTCCAACTTTTGAAAAGAACATTATGGTCTCCTGATCCGCAGGAATGTCTCCAATATGCGACACGGACTGGACACGAGCAACCCTTAGAAAAAACCAAGCTTTTTTGAGGGCAACATCTCTCACGTCATCACCGTCTTCTGACTCTCCTCACCAGGCCGTCAAATGTGGTGCAGTACAGGGCAATGCCAGGTGACTTGGCATTACGTTTATTTAATGCTTGCAATATTTTATAATCAGATGTTAGGGAAGATAATGAAGAATGAGCCACACAGATTTTAGTATCTATATCCCTAATATGTGATCATTAACTTTGCTGCACGTACAACATTGCAAGCGTACAAGATTTATGATTGCGTAAAGTAAACTGCAAAATCTGTTAATAATTTTAGTGAACTACTTTCAGGACATTACCTGCTGGACATTCAAGCCCTCCAATCCGCCCTCCTCGTCCGAAGCGCCAGAAACAGAAGACTTTGAGTGACGAGCTGCTGCATATCACTGAGGTCGACTGCACCAGTGACTGGGGCGGATCATACGCAGACAGCGACTCTGAAGACGATGTCCCTGCCACGTGTGGGCGCCACCTGCCCATGGCCACGATAGGTCAGTTGGGAGAACAGCTTTCTGAACTGATACACACACTAGGGTAACTTGGCTACATACTTTTACTGATTATGAAGAAGTATTTTGATGTCGTTGCAAGTGGCACTAGAAGAAGCCATCGATGTAGACGTCTTCATTAAATATTTTTGTTTTCAGTTCAATCTTTAGCTAATCTGATATCTAAGCTGCAGCTATCTAAAAAATCCTTTAAGCTGAACCCTAGGTGTGCTCATGAATGCGCCTTTTGTTAGTTGTGCACAGTCGAAGACTGGATTTAGTATCCTTTAACACGTTGACTCCGATTGCCTGATTGGTGTAAAACTTCACTTTGTACGCATAGTCACTAGAAGGATCTGAAAAAATTACAAAACCTAACCTAAGTGGTACACATACGTACCACTTCGGAGTCAACGTGTTAACTGCAAAACTATACTTCTACACTTCGCTGCAGTACTACACTTCTGACTTCAAACAGTTTTAGTAAACGTTAAGTGAACATTTCAACAAATAAATAAAATACCTGGAAATAAATAAGCTTCAAAATCACCTGCTGCTGATGGCGTCAATACTCGTAACGAAAATAATGAGTTCAGGGTTTGATTTGATTATTTATTAACGATTTATCAATTGCATTCAGCTGCACGCTTAGAAAAATGATTGAACGATGTACAATGTCGACTATGATAGGACAGCATTTAATGATAATTATGATTGTACAGCGTACTAAAGAGTACAATGATTGGAGCAGAGCTCTTTTAAATCCTTGGATCGAAATGAAAGTTCTACTTGAACTATTGCCCCAGCTGCATGTGGGTAGACAGACTGTGGAATTATCGATCAGCGTTTCTCAAATTAGTTTATGTAACATACAGACAGTTTTTTTCCAATGTGCCAGGGACCAGTAATATTTCTTAGGAATATTAATTTGTACCTAAAACAATACTGGCAGCTGATCCTGTGTACCTTTAATTATTGGCTCGCGGTTTCCTGCTTCAGTAGCACTGGGTCGAACACATGTGCAATAATTCAGCAGAATTTTTGAATTGAGAACTCGTGGTTTTGTTATCAAATATGTTACACTAGTGTAGCCGTGCCATCAAAAATTATGGCACATCTAGTGTTTAATAAACACTTAGATTACAGTATTTTTGAGCCGTAACAGAAGTAGTTATAGCCATTCGTGTCATAATCCTAGATACAGAAATTCAGCATTACTGAAAGCAACTGCGAGCTTGTTTATGCAAAGGGTGTGGCAAAAGTTGCACGATATATTTAGAATTAATTTATGCAAAAACTACTTGAGATAGAAACCGGGTAAATTGCAAACGAAAGAAAAGGTTTTGAAGTTTGTATTTAAATAGGATATCATCTAAATGTCCACCATGTTGGTTTATGCACATGCGCATTCTTTTCGTAACAGAATCCATCCCTTTTCTTAGCATCTCGGGAGGAATGTTGCGAATCTCTTCAGAAATGTTCTCTTTCAAATATTCCAAAATACGAGGCCTATTAATGTATACTTTTGACTTTGAGTACCCCCATAAAAAGAAATCCAAAGGGGTCAAATCACAAAATCTAGGAGCCCAAGGAATATCACCAAAACGGGAAATTAATCGATTTGGGAAAATTGTCTTCAAAAGAAAAAAATGTTCAAAATGTCTGACGAGGCACATTTTCACCTTTCCGGTTATGTGAACAAACAAAATTGTAGATATTGGAGTGCTGAAAATCCAAAAATTGTGCATGAAATCCCATTTCACTCACAAAAGGTTACTGTCTGGTGCGGTATGACAAGTGAAAGGATTATTGGTCCCTATTTTTTGAAAATCAGAATGGAGAAACTGCGACTGTAACTGGAGCTGCATATCGAAAATTGATTGAAGAATATTTAAGACCTCAAATTCAAGATGGGAATATGTGGTTTCAACAAGATGGTGTAACAGCCCATACAGCAAAGGAATCAATTCAACTTTTGAAGACAATTTTCCCAAATAGATTAATTTCACGTTTTGGTGATATTCCTTGGGCTCCTAGATCTTGTGATTTAACCCCTTTGGATTTCTTTTTATGGGGGTACTCAAAGTCAAAAGTATACATTAATAGGCCTCGTATTTTGGAATATTTGAAAGAGAACATTTCTCAAGAGATTCGCAACATTCCTCCCGAGATGCTAAGAAAAGTGATGGATTCTGTTACGAAAAAAATGCGCATGTGCATAAACCAACATGGTGGACATTTAGATGATATCCTATTTAAATAAAAACTTCAAAACCCTTTCTTTCGTTGGCAATTTACCCGAAGTTTCTATCTCAAGTAGTTTTTGTATAAATTAATTCTAAATATATCATGTGACTTTTGCCACACCCTTTATATTGTAATATGCAATACCTGGCCGAACTCTGTATTCATGATAGTGACTCGAGTATATAAGGCTCTGGATCTCTCTAATTTTATTTGAAAGTGACATTATAGTGCACTTGTACAGCGAAAATAAGAATTAATTTACCAGTGAACTAAAACCAAAACCGCCAGTGCTAATTTCTTCCTATCTATTCTTAAGACAGGAAACAAATAAATAAACATATAAACACGACGATCAACCTTAATATGTGATTTTCCAGCAAAATAGTAAGCTATCATCAAATTTCAGATTTATATACTATTATGGAATTTAAACTTTTCTTGAAAAATGAAACCATTTTCCAAGGCGCGTAAAAGGGAAAAATAAACTTTTGTATGACAATGTGTGATTTGTTCAGTAATCCTAGTCCATACGTTCAACACTTCTATTTGATTTTTCAGCTTTCCAGTGTCCATTTCTCTTGAATGCTGCACAGATACTCTAAATTTAGTTAACTCGTACCTGCACCTCAAAACTGATTTTTGAACCATTGCTCGGGCTGCAAGCAAAGCGCGAAGAAAGTCTGTCCCTAAACGTGTCAGGAAGAAATGAAATAAAAACTAAACGCTGTTAATGACACTAGTGGAAAATAATTCCGTGCAGTTAACACATTGCCTCCGATTGCCTGATTGGTGTAAAACTTCACTTTGTACGCATAGTCACTAGAAGGATCTGAAAAAATTACAGAACCTAACCTAAGTGGTCCACATACGTACCACTTCGGAGTCAACGTGTTAAAGACAATTATACGGGAGGTCAGGAGACCAGAGTCTCGTCATTCTATAGTCGTACAGGGATCAGTAGTAGTGTTTCAGTTCAATTATATGATGACCATTTAATAGGGCAGATTCTCACAATATAGTAGGGCTGAGTCTCACTATAAAGACGGCAATTTGTCGAGCAGCAGTGCCAGCGCCTCGAGCAGCAGTGTCAGCGCCGCCTCGAAGACAGACACCAAAGCTTACAGGTCACCTCGCTTTCAGGGGCTTCAAGATCGCTAAGGTAAGCATCCCCACCTCGCATTATTTATTGAAGCAACTAAAAAACATGGAAAAAAATTGATAATGACCTGAAGTAACAGGGGCCATTAAGACCAGCATCCTACCTGGTTAGCATCATGATGTCTAGAGGGAGTATTATTGTGGTCCTCATTTCTTTCGTTCACGTTTCGCTTGGTTATGGACGAGGGGGATGAGGGTGGGAATAGTCTTTTCCGTCAAGATTTACTTTTCCATAAACGGGTACCGACAATTTGAAGAAATTATGCTGTATACATTGTAGATCCTATTGACATTTTTATATTAATCTCGTTACGATATGCAGTGCACCTGACTCGGTATAGTACTGTAATCTTGTGAATATTACGGTAATATACTACACCAACAAAATGTAGTATATAGTGTAGCCTAGGGTTTAAACAGATAAGTGGAGAAATGCATAGTAAGCAACAACAAAATAATTAGAATCAAAGTTTTCTACTGCAGCTTTCACGCTCCTGGACACAGTTTCGTATGCGATATTTCCTCAGAGTAAATGCTCGAGTTCAAGAAAATTTGCTATCATAAAACGAGACAAACTTAGTTTCATTGTTCAAAATCCGCACAACATTCTATTGAATTATTGATATTGACCATTGATATTTTTCACAGAGATCTGGAGAAGGAACAAAAGTAGCTGGCATCGGTGATGCATCAGGAGCATCTAAAAAAGACGGTGAGCATCACAAGAGGGAAAAAATTAAATGAACTAGAATGGTACAACCCCTCGATGGTTGTATTAAACGCGCTGCTTAATATCGAGCTCAAGCTCACGACACTTGGAGCGAGAAAACTTCTGCGTGACAAGTCTCATCGTAGGCGCACGTCACAAGCCCACTGGCATTCTCCATTCTTGAAGCTTTACGGACATACGAATGCTGATTCATTGCAAACAATTCTAGGGCAGTTCAGCAACGATTTTACAAAAAAATACTAATTTAATTTAATATATGACGAGGCAAACTATTTCCTTCAATAATGATACAAGAGAGATGAACAATGAAACCAGCAGGATCTCAACACCTATTCAGATTCATTTTGAAGGATCTCGTAAGACTGTTGCAATTTACAGAAATTAACACGTTTGTTGCGATGCAACCCACCGGTGGGTCACTTAGGTTAGGTTCTGTAATTTTTTCCAAGTCTTTTAGTGATTATGTGTACAAAGTAAAGATTTGCACCGGCTAGGCAATCGCAACAAACGTGTTAAAAAAGAGCGTCACCTAATGACAGGCACTTTTTTTTAGTGGTTCATAACAACATCCTAAATGATGTGGGACCACATTTTAAATCGAATATTTGTGGTCGGAAGATTTAAATTGAAGCATAGTAAGTTATTTTGGATTACATTTCAAGAGCGTAATTTTATTCATACTCAGTAAAAATTTTCCGAGTAAAGTCTTGAGGAAATGAGCGATTTATCAGAAATTTGAATTTGTGACAGCAGTAGAAATAATTTTGCCTTGGCGGTGTATTGAATTGATCAATGATGAGAAAAATTTCGCGTTGATTACTACTTAATACCTAATCATTGCTGATAAAGCATTTTATTTCAGTAAATCTTATTTAATCCTTTATACTAATAAATAATAGAGCCATTTAAAAATAAGACCATTTAGTCCTTAGTGACAAGTCCTTTCAAGGAAGTATGCAAAAGATTGGGACAGAGGTAAAATGGTATAGAAAGAATTTAATTCTTCGCTTTACGCTTCAAGAAACGGAGTTGGTCAAGAATAAATAAGGAATCAAGAATTAATTCGTGTGCTTATCAGTCTTTTAACGACCAAATAAATATCTTTAAAATAGGATACTAAATGAAACTGAAGGCGTCTATCGACCCAGCAACGCACTTAACAGTTTTAGAACTTTCACAACACGCAACAGTTCTCGCTTAGACGCTGCCGGTTGGATGATCAGCGAATGAGCAGCGTGCGGTTGGGTAGAGTTTCTCTTTTCAAAAAAATAAAGTGCAGTCAATAGAGTACTAATGCTGAAGTCTTGTGTGTGTACTCAAAAAAGTTTCGTCCCGTGCAGGTGCTGTCGCAACACACAGATCGCTGGGCACCAGCGCGTACAGGCGCATCGTCAGCTTAGTCAAGGCAAGTCCTGTTCACCTGTCAGTCAAACTGTGCAGTCATTTACCCGCTGTAGCGTGCTTGAACTCGGGTCTGTTAAACTGCAGTAACTGAAGTACAGGTCTGTCAGACCAGGGCAATTGGGTGCTAAGATGCAGGTCGTCAGACCGGGGTAAGTGGGTGCTAAGATGCAGGTCTGTCAGACCAGGGTAACTGGGTGTTATTAGGTCTTCTAGACCAACTAAGTGACGCCTCGCAACGTAAATTTACGATGTCCTAGAGATCACAGACTGGAAATAAAAATAATAAATCAAACGTACTTTTGACTTCCACTACATCATAACCAAGGCACTCAAAAAACTGCCAGTTATGATCTAATGAGGATCCAACACTGAGTACGATTCATGATCTTACTTTCTGTAGTCCGAACTCCGAAGCAGAGGTAAGCGAAGCAATTTTAGAACGCCGTGCGTTTTGTAATGAAACATCACCTAGCTTTTCCTAAAAAATATACATCCGATAAGCAATAAAATGGCAATTTACTATAATAAATGAAACGAGAAATGTGACAAAACCGGTCCGTGCGTGAGAAAATTATGAAATAATATGGGTTTCCATGAATAAAACTTTTCTAAGTTTTATTTTTATTAAATAGCGTCATGGAAAGCTGTTTAACTAATCAGTTTTGACAATTCTCCCATCCTTCCGTTGTCTACGCAACGGCTGTTCGTTCAAACTCGGCGGCGGCAAAAAAAACATTGACTATAAAATTATTCGATCGTCCTTAACTCAACCGAGAAAAGTGAAACAATTTTAGCTTCGAAGGAAACTTAATTATTGTGCATCAAGATTATGCTCTTGATGTACAATTGTGTTTTAGTGAATACAACATCTTTTTAATGGATAAATGAAGAGTGACAGAAGTTTGAAAAAAATATAGTGATGGAAACAGATGGTAACTCCAACTATGTTTCTAAGGAACAGAACTTGTTAGTAACCTCGTGTAGACGATTTTAGCATTCAACATTAACGTCGAATCTTAAGTTAAACCAGCGTCTAGCTTAACTATGGCCTTACTAAATACTACTTGAGAAAAAGAAAAGTCCCTTACAGACCACTAATTTCTAATTCAAATCTGGAGATACTTTTTATGTCAAAGAAACAGTTGTCATGTTTTCCAAATTCGAAAGTAAAATAGTTTTTACAGACAATCCCTGATTTTTCATCCGGAACTTGGAACACCAAAAAATGAAATTCCGATGCACTTCGCAAAGTTTCTTGAAAGTGCTTGCATGAAAATAAAATTGTTAATATATGACGGAGAGATAGAAGAAATTTGTTCTCCTCTTGCCGATATTCGTTATATAGTTTATGTATTTTGCATGACAATTTTATCATGGTGGCATAGCAAGTCGCACAGTTCATCGTAAGAAATCATTTCCGTCCAAAA
>VCRD01000205.1:396116-410226 GCA_006783055.1 Trinorchestia longiramus | reverse complement strand
TCTCTGCGTGTAGTTCATATCGACCGTAGATTTCGTGTGTTCAACATCTCTGCGTGTAGTTCATATCGACCGTAGATTTCGTGTGCTCTTCTTCTCTGCGTGTAGGTTATAACGACTGCAAATTTTCTGAGATGCGTTGGTCGAACTTCGTAGAAGTCTCACAATTTGAAGCTATTATACGAGGCTGGACACACGACGTGTGGTGTGTGTAGTGCAACGAAGCACGAACGGACCAAATAATGCATCTTGTTTTGAGGACTTTTTGTTGGCATTTTCAGCATTTATTCTTGAATAATTATTATTTGATTTGATTGAATTATTTAGTGATGGTCTTTCTGCGATAACTATTGATTCTTATATACGTGGATGTGAACATGGTGGATATTTTAAATATCAGATAATTGTACGTGCGGTGACTTTCTAGAAGTATCAGGTCATGGTTGTGTTAGGTCATTTTTTATACAACACTTTTCAGTACGAGTGGATGCCTAACTTAAATTTAGAGCATTAAAAGACCTTCAAGCAATTTAGTAACCCCTCCATACAAACGCAGACATTTATATACCATAGTTGATCATTAAATTTCCAGGATTTTTTCTTATTTTTAATTTTCCTTGTTTTGAAGCACATTTGAAGTTAAATCATTCTCATATGCTGTAGTTCACGCTTCACTTGCTGTATTAACCTAAGGAAATTTCGCAGTCATCATCTCGAGCATATGAGTATGGGACTCACTCGTAGCTCCACTGAGGATTTCATGGTAGTCTATTTATACGCTGGCGTCATGCTCCTGCATTTTTCAGTACGTGCGCCACTGTGTGGACACGACCGGCACAGCTCTTCCATTGTTTCTAATTGCGTGCATTTTTGGTTTCTGAGCTCTGGCTTGTATTTGTTTTGACTGTAATTGAGGTCTCTGAAAGGCAAGTGGTCGCAAAGACCTTGACTTGATGCGTGTGACCAGGCATTGTACGTGTTGGAGCGTCGGAACTCACCGCCCTAACCTCGCTATCGCTCTATTTTCTTCATTTCCTACAGGCAAATAAAATCGCACCTGAACGTGCTTACTCCTGAAAACCTGAAATTTTTTTTGTGAATTTTAAGATGTTTTTTGACTATGGTTGTGTTTTACATTTGTTCCAATATTGGGTGATACATTACACTTGAATTATATTTTGTCCTCGGATCGTATATTTTGTGCTCTGATCGAGTAAACTGCCAACACTGTCTCATTGATGAAGACGTGTTGGCTTGAGTGCTCGCCAGTTGTACAAAGTAACCCGTCAAAATGTCTTCTTTTTGACTGCTTATTAGTAGTTTATTTTTTCCCCTTTTGATGTTTATTAACATATATACTCGTACAAGTCTAATAATGTAAAATTAAGAAAATAACATGAAATTTAAGAAGATTGTGTCTTGAAAGAAAGCTTCAATATTCTTCCCCTTGTCTAGTCCCCTACTTTAGGCAGTCAAAGAGCGAGTACATTTTTTTGGGACAAGATGCAGATGTTCTCTGCATAGGAAGCTCTTGTTACTTCATCTTGAGTTGGTTTTCTTCTTGTGGTTATTGTTTGTGATGCTTTTTTATGCTTTATCTCATTTTGATTTATCGTTGATCCCAACGTAGTATATTTTGTTTCGTCGATGATGCCATATAAGCGTTTTTTGAATCTGTCTCAGATGGGCCACTCCAGTTCTTGTACACGATAGCACGATTTTTACCAGGTCGATGTATTTTACTCGGCAAAATGTATTTGTTCAGTAAATTACCCTCGATACATACGAGTACGTACTCAGTTCGTGCTTATTTTTTTTTACTTTTCATAGTCACTGTAGAGACTGACTGAAGGTTCGGATCTAATTTTTACTTTTAGCTTTGTATTCTTTTTGAACAAACGAGCATTCATGCTTCATCAGTGTTCAGTTGCGCTGTGGCGGGGTCATCATATCTAGGCCGAATATTACGACAGCATCAGGCTGCGTGTGTGTACACTGCAAGTTTTACACATGTTATAAGGAACTCCTGTTGTTTCTCTCTGTGTAAGTTGCCTGCTGCATTTCATAAAGTTTGGCCCATCATGGAGTATTGTATTTGTTCTTGCTGTGCTCGATATTTCTGTTCTTGGGCTGTAATCTATGGAGGAAAGTGGGCTTAACTGTACGTGCAAAAGCGATGCACCACTTGCGTGAAATATTATGAAAAACGTTAATTAAATTTAAAACCTTAAGAGCTACGGATAGTGAGATAATATTGTATCAAGTTGCTGGCAGGTATGTGTGTGAAGTCACCTAAGTTGCGTGCAATTCTTTGGAGAAAGATCTTGAATTGTCGGGTGGTGAAGCGAAGTTTACTTCTCTAGATGCAGTTTCATCGAACACAGCCTGCTTGACGGTGCTCATTGCCCTTGACTTTCTTGTGATAGTGCCACTTCTGCACTGTTTTATTATTATCAAAACTGCAGATCTTTTATTGCATTTTAAGTTACGTAATAAGTATTACGAGTGGTGAGACGTTCCGGGTCTTGAAGAATAGTGAAGTTCACAGTGAACATTAACACTAACTCTGAGCAGTTTCAAGCCCGCCCTGAACTCTTAACACATCTCAACGAAGCGCTCTTTGTTATCACAAGCTCAGGCTCTCTAGAAGCTAGTCCGTGTATTGGCTGGCAGAACTGAACTACTCCTAATCTGAAGTTCCGAGTAAGATGCAATTCAAATCTCATTGACTGTAGCTGTAATGTGTCTGTTTTGCTTTTCCTTTGCTTGACCGATCAGCAACCGGCAGTCATACGTAAATTTTTGAATTACCCAATGATGGGATTGAGATCTACGTACGGTGACTGCGTAGGATTAGAGCTGGACACCTAAATTGCACGCGAGTGCTGTGCTCTCTATGTCCACATTGTTGCTTGCTGTGTTTGCTCGGTGGAGCTCAGGTATTGATGGTGTCTCTTATGATAAAAGTACTTGACATGAGACACAGAAATGCGTTCTAAGACGGATATCGGATGTGAGAAGCTAGGTAAACACGTCCAAACATCGTTCATCAAGGGCAAACAAGCCCAGAAGAAACCGATCGCTTAGTTCGTGCAGCCAGCTGACGTCTGAAGTTAGACTGGCTGCTTGTAGGCAGTGCAACTGATTTCGTTTGTTCATTGTTTCTGTTGTTGCGTGTTGTCCTTAGTTTTTATTTATTTATGTGTTGCTCTCGGTTTTTAATTGGGTTGTTCTATATCTTCGGTGACTATGGGATTTTTATACACGTTAATTCCTGTTTAGTTTGTTTGTGAAAATATTTTCATCTTTTTGAACAGTGTTACTTAACATTGCGTCAGCCTTTGCTGTTGCATTTTCTGTGTCAGTTGCACATCTTTCACAATTAGTAGTGGTCGCGTCATTGTGCAACTCCTTGCTTGTTCTGTTCGTCGAAGTTGTTCATATTTAATTGGTATTATATTTCCAAGACTCTAGAGGACCATACAAAGGATCTTTGTTTTGTGTCTTAGAAGCTACGGTACACAATTGTTAGTTATCAGTAGTAGAGGACATTAATGTATTTGTAATTTCGTTTACTCCTACTGTAATCACACATGTACTCGTACATGAGTATTTTAAGTATTCATTACTAGCAAAATACTTGATACTGTCCTGTAAGTGGAGGCTGCCACCTCGGATATTATTCATCAAAGGATACGTGCTCTGGCAACTGAGCACTTCGAATATTTTCTCGTCCTTGACTGATTGTTTATACTTAATAATTTGGTTCGAAAATTACCAAGTTGGCATTACTACTTAGTAATTTTCATTTGAAAATTAACAAGTTGGCATTACTACTTGGTAATTTTCATTCGAAAATTAACGAGTTGACATTACTACTTGGTAATTTTCATTCGAAAATTAACGAGTTGGCATTACTACTTAGTAATTTTGTTCGAAAATTACAAAGTTGGCATTACTACTTGGTAATTTTTGCTCGAGAGGTAACGAGTCTGCATTACTAAGTAATTTTTGTTATTCTGTTGCTTGGCCGGTCTTGATCACGCTTCAAGGTGTTGAATGTGTTTCAAATATTGTAACGCTGCACATCACGTATGATACAACTGTCGTTGTTTCCATCTGGAACAAGAGACTCGCAAAATAAGAGTGGTGCTCTGAAGAAAATGTTTAAATAACATTGAATCACTAGCTCCTGATGCTATTGATTCTGTCACAACGTATTTGACTAATTTGTTACCCAAATTTCATAGCAAAATAGGATAGTCTAGAAAGCTCAACCGTATTAAACTTAATTAGGAAACATTTTTCGGAAAGTGTTAGCTTCAGCCATCAAGATTATTGCGTGTGGACAAAGCGGTTCTACAAGTAATGTTCATACTACTGTAGAAACTTCTGCTTGTGTGGTGTAGCCACAGGAGGTTACTTGCAGTGTTGCTCACAGTCTCCTGCTTGTGTGGTGTAGCCACAGGTTACTTGCAGTGTTGCTCATAGTTACGTGAACTAGGAATATAATAATAATAATAATGCTCACAGTTGCTTTCTTTTTGCAGAAGACGTCCCTGCTTCGCCCGCGGCTCAGCTTCGTCCATCAGCGTCTTGTGAGTGTAACAGATTTTCTTGAAATTTATGCAGAATGCAGGAAAATGATCTCACACTTTTGTGCCTTGAATAACAGCGAAATAGAGGAAAGCTCGGAAAAATGTCTCTGCGAAATAAAAAATAAAACAAAGTTGCATTGTGTGGCTTTTCGAAAATATGAACCCATTTTTGGTTTTTTACTTGATTTGTCTGTTATTAAATTTTCTGATGTTTAAGATAATTTTACCGCATCATTCTCTTTATTCAAGATATAAATTTTCTTACGGTGGAACCGTTTAGTTCTACCTATTACTAATCACAGATTTAATCCCTGTATCGCGCTCTTCGCTGAACTAGCGGTTGCTTCATTGTGACTATTACATCAAGGGGAATGAAACTGAAGAAATTCGTAGAACTTATAATTGAATAAGTTCTCTCAATCCTAGTAAACCAGGCAATTGGCGGTGTTTTTAGCAAGCCCAATTCAATTAACAAGTGTTTGTTAAATACGATAATGTTTTATTCCGATAAAATAATCGGGTAGCATGTATACCAGCTTTCATGCCTTGACGTCTCAAAATTTGGAACTTTCAATGATGTGATTTGCTTGCTACTATTCTTTGATCAGTTAAAGAACGATATCGTTCTTTGTATCTATCTATCTATCCGCTTCGTGGACATGCATTTTAAAGACGTTCAAGTAGTGTTCTGATGATATGAAATAAATTAATTGTTCGCAGCATCTGGCGGTAGTAAGGCTGCACTCGTTGCTGCAACCGCCAACTCCGCTGGGCCCAAAAAACGTTCATCCTCGAGTCCAGCCAAGTCGCATTTGACTTCATCATCATCATCTTCCGTGCCATCCTCACAGCAGGCTAGTAACACTTCTCAGTCGTCGAAGCGCAAAGTGCCATTGTCTTGCCAGCAGAGCCCTCCCACTGGCAAAACAACTGATTCTCGAACATCGTCAGCTCCTTTACGCAAATCCCCAGGTCGGAAGGCGGATCTTAAGAAGCCTGGAGAGACTGGAAACTCTGCTTCTCACGCCGCTGGCAAAGTCATCAGGAAGGGATTTGCTGAGGGGGTTCGAGACGCTTGGCGCGACGGCAAGGAACAAAAATCGAAAGAATGCAGCGGTAAGGGTTTTGTTAAACTCACTCCAAGGAAAACGCCTGACCTTTCTAAAAATGGCGGCTCCTCTGGAAAACCCGCGAAAATCGTACCCATAAAGGAAAAGAAGTCACCTGCAGTAGCGTCCTCTGCCTCGGATGTGTCCGAACACAAACGTTGCAGCGACAAGGGCGCAACGCCGGAACGTCCGCTCCGCCTCAAAAGGCCAAGCAAACCGAACCTGAAGCTCAATATCGGAGCTGCTGTTGATGCACAAGACCCCGAATCTAAATTGCACGAGAAAGTCACTGCTTCATTTTTGCAGCGTTCTCGGAAAAAGGAAGTTTCTCCGCCCAAAATATTGGGCAAACTGTCAAAAGAAAACGCGAAGACTAACCATCAGTATCACGAATTAGGTGACAAGCGGAAGATAGCACCGGACATCGGCCACAAAGAAGCGCTTCGTCTCTTGGGCCGTTCTACATCCGTCAAATCTGATCAGCAGTCATCCCACGAAACACAAGAGGCAACTTTGCACATCGAAGAAGAGTTATCGACCCCACGCACTGGGGAGGAGACCAACAGTTTTGATGGCTCCAAACTTCCTGACACTGCAAACTTGACGACCAAAGGTGCTTTCATTTCTGAGGACTTGCTGTGTGCTTCAGAGTCACAAGACTCGTCGGAGACTTCTTCCAACAGGTCAGTGGGCTTAACGGACATGGAAATTTAGTTATCTAGTCCATTTATGTACTTTGTATTTTTCTCCTGGCGCAGTGCCAAAAGACAATTGTTGACATGTTCTAAGCCTGAATTTTATCACTGGCTAAAATTCTTATATGTTTTCATGGATAAATTAAAAAAATGAATATTCGTCAATATTTTACTACACTAGTTAATGGAGCGTTAACTTGCTTTCGAGATGCGCATGCTCTTTCATTAGAAAAGTTCTCAATCTGAGGAAATTTTACATGTTTTCAATTTGTTTAGTAGATTAGCTGTGAAAAGGTTCGTTTTTATTTAGTTCATTCATTTTAATGAGAAATTTTCAGTATAAGAAATCCAGTAGCGCATGATGCCTCCGATCCTTGCATATCAATTTGTTAATGGATGGGCTTAGAATGTAGACTCATTCAATCCGAATACTGCACTTCCCTCACATGGTTCTCTTAAAAGGCTTGCTCATCGAGCGTATTTCAGAGATTTAACATTCTGTGTTAGTGGAGGTGAGGGAAAGGGAGAAGAGATATTTTGAGGTCTCTTGGAGAGATGGTGCTGGAAATAATAGTCCTCATGCTCATACTTCTAGAACTTTGGGTAGAACTTTGCTAACTTCTAATGTATAGCTAAGTATGAAATGGATTATTTCAGACGCATGAAAGTTATTATTTTTGTATTAAGGAGACTGTGTCCATTGTTGGTATCTACATTTTTTAATGTCATGCTAGTGGTCGACATGTAGCACGACCGATTCTTACACCCACTACCTCCAGTGTTCGTTTTTTCCGGATTAATGTTTAACACGTTTCCTCCGATTGCCTAGCCGGTGCAAATCTTTACTTTGTACAGATAGTCACTAGAGAGCTTTGAAAAAATTACAGAACCTAACCTGAGTGACCCACCGGTGGGTTACTTCATAGGAAATGTGTTAGTGTCTTATAGCAGCTCCTAAAAGGACTTCTGCTGCAGTACCCCATGCCGATACAGATTCGATTTAATCAATTACTTCTATACGTAATCCATTACTTTCCCCTACGGTATGATATTAGGGTATGTATGACTCAATGGTACTTCGTAAAATTAAACAGCTTTCGAATATTTTCTCATAACTTTAAATAATTCAATTGACTTGCCCATGAATGAGTCATAATATTAGGTTGTTACAAAAATAATGGCCGCTCGAAGGTCTGGAGTGCTCCTGAAATCGGCCATTATTTTTGTAACAATCTAATATAAGATTTCAACAATAGTTCATGGTTTGCATTGTTTCCCTGCTAGTAATGTTGAACTTGAGGTTAATCTTAACCTCGGGAGTTGAAATCCATGAGCTCCAAGGGGAGAGACGGGGTGGCGGCTGGTGTAGGGGCGCTGGTGTACGTTTTGAGCATCCCATCACGGAATGCGTACTCCCTTTCGCTGAATGCGTTCTCCCTTTCGCTGAATGCGTTCAGAAATATTTAGAAAAGCCTGAATGCATCGTTAAAATGCAACAGCAATGGACCGAGTGCACAACACTGCTATCTGTACTTAGCTTAGTTGACGTTTCCCGTATTCTTGTCGCACTCTTTTTTTGATATACCTGCTTCTGTCTTGTCCTTTTCTTTTTATATCCTTCATTCTTGTCGTACCCTTACTCTTGTTGTGTTCTAATAATCGTGGTCCTTTACAGTTTTTTATTACCGTTCTCAAATGTACGAGTTTTGGACGTTTTTCCTTTTTCACTGTCGATTACTCATTTCCACTATTAATTTCTCCTCTTCACTTTTAATTCCTCTTTTCTACCGTGACTGACTTTTTTCATTGTCGATTTTCTTTTCATTATTTTTGGTTCCCGTTTGCATGGTTGTTATTCCTTTTTTATTGCAGTCGTTCCTTTTCAGTGTCAGTCTGCATTTATTTTCCTTGTGACGGTATCCTCCTCCTTGTCACATCTCAAGTTGTTTTCCTTACATTAGCGTTGTTCCTCATTACTGTCTCACTTTCCTTGTTTTCCTTACATTAGCGTTGTTCCTCATTACTGTCTCACTTTCCTTGTTTTCCTTACATTAGCGTTGTTCCTCATTACTGTCTCACTTTCCTTGTTTTCCTTACATTAGCGTTCTTTATCGTTATCCCTTATTACGTTCTTTATCGTTATCCTTCATTACGTTCTTTATCGTTATCCTTCATTACGTTCTTTATCGTTATCCTTCATTACGTTCTTTATCGTAATCCCTCATTACGTTCTTTATCGTTATCCCTCATTACGTTCTTTATCGTTATCCCTCATTACGTTCTTTATCGTTATCCCTCATTACGTTCTTTATCGTTATCCCTCATTACGTTCTTTATCGTTATCCTTCATTACGTTCTTTATCGTTATCCTTCATTACGTTCTTTATCGTTATCCTTCATTACGTGATTTATCGTTATCCTTCATTACGTGATTTATCGCTATTCCACGGCATGGGACTTGAGTATCGACCCAAGAATAGGCCAAACGGTTCGTTCCTATTGCCTCATTCTATTCTACTCTCACCTACATTTCTGTCGCTTTGTTCGTTGAGCTTGAATGTGCAACGTTACTTCAAATTTATCTTTCTTTTCTCTTCCCTGTGTTTAGTCTCATTGTTACGTGCCACTAGCAGCTGTATCATAGACTGGGACGTATAATTCATGACCTAGCTTGATTTATTATGGCTTAGCTTGACTGACGATCCTGGTCTGGCTTGACTGATAATTATGGCTTAGCTTGACTGACGATCCTGGTCTGGCTTGACTGATAATTATGGCTTAGCTTGACTGACAATCCTGGTCTGGCTTGACTGATAATTATGGCTTAGCTTGACTGACAATCCTGGTCTGGCTTGACTGATAATTATGGCTTAGCTTGACTGACAATCCTGGTCTGGCTTGACTGATAATCCTGGTCTGGCTTGACTGATAATCATGGTCTGTTTTGACACAATCTTAATTTAACTTAACTGATAATTATAGTCAGACTTGCCTGCCAGTGATAGTCTGCATTGCCTAATAATGAGTGTGTTGCTGGGCAGGATGGTGTGTGGGTCAGGCAACAACAAAGCAGCGGGTGACAACAGCGACAGGGAACGCAAAGAGCGTATCCAGCGATACAAGGAGGAGAGGCGCAAGCAGATCGCAGCGCGGTGAGTCCCGTCTTCTCCCTTCCAATGAGGCTTGTGGTGTTTGAAGTGAGACTGGCACTACCCTCTCATTGTGGTGACGCTGTAACGGAGTGAAAATGAAATCCGCTGTTTTTTTAAATTCTTCATTTCAAGCTCACTTACGAAGCATGCAAGTAATTATTTATGCGTTGTAAGCGGCAGTGCAGCTCGTAATCAACGTTCGCTGTTTTAAATATTTGATGGCCTCCAATATTGGGCGACTCAGTTGATACGTGCACCAGTAGGAGCGATGCTTTTTTTGTGACAGCTTTCGTGTATTTGCAAGAATTTCGTGACGTTATTATTTGTTGTAATAATTGTTGTAATAATTGTTGTAATAATTGTTGTAATAATTGTTGTAATAATTGTTGTAATAATTGTTGTAATAATTGTTGTAATAATTGTTGTAATAATTGTTGTAATAATTGTTGTAATAAATGTGGCTTGCTCCACCAGGTACGGCGCAACGGACTGGTCTTCTGAGGAAGACAGTCCCGCCCTTGAGGGAGGCGAGGGGAGCGAGAGCTACAGAGCCTACCGACGTAGGCGCAGACACAGGGAACAGCACTCCGCCCTCACGCCCAGGTACTTAGCAGTACCTGTGTACCTGCATGACACAGGCTCACAGTACCTGTGTACCTGCATGACAGAGGCTCACAGTACCTGTGTACTTGCATGACAGAGGTTCACAGTACCTGTGTACCTGCATGACAGAGGCTCACAGTACCTGTGTACCTGCATGACAGAGGCTCACAGTACCTGTGTACCTGCATGACAGAGGCTCACAGTACCTGTGTACCTGCATGACAGAGGCTCACAGTACCTGTGTACCTGCATGCTGTCAGGCTGGTAGATGGTACAGTACGGCCAGTGTCAGGGTACAGGTACTTACATCATGCAGGAGACCTAAGCTTGAGCTCCTACTGGTACAGCTGACATAGTTCCATGATTCTACCCTTTTTTATTTAATTTAATTTCTCTGTTCTTCCTTTGTGACTTGTCCTTCTCGTTCTCCTTGGCTCCGGCCTTCCCCTTCTCACACTTTTTCTTAGATCTATATTACTTATATTCCGTTCTCTATTATTTTTCACCGCTTCACATGTTTGCGTTTTTTCGCAGTTAGCCTCACTCTTTTTAACCCTGATTTCCCACGTGTCCTCTAACGTATTATGCAATAACAAAAGCAAAGCTTCAGACTCTATAGAATAAACTTTAACGACTGATCTAAAACTTAACAATGACATATCAAGATCAATATGTGTTCACTGTATTAGCGTGTTGGTCCCTTTTATTTATGTACTTTTTCCTGTTTCTCTTTTCTTTGTGTATTTTTCTCCTTTTTTATTTATTATTAATTTCATGACGTTTCATCAAGCTTTTTGTTATTTTCAGTGGTGAAATATTGTTATTAAATTTTCATTTTTCTCTGTGTCTCCTTTGATGAAAATTACAAGCGAAAGGCACAGAGTTTTTTCTATATTTCTTATTATCTTCACCGGATTGTGGTGTTCATTGTATTTCCCTCCTTTACTAATACACCTCCTGCTTTCGAGAAGTCAAAAAATCCGCTGTTTCGTTTATTTCTTTCCAAAATACATAAACATGACCTCCCTAAGTTGTAGGGATAAAGTAGTGAGAACACAAACGAGACCAGACAAATGTAGCTTGTCGAGCTAGAGAGGCCTTGATCCCATCCCTTTGTCACATCAAATAAAATAGAATGGAGAACAGAGCTTAGAATACGACAACAGGAACGAGCCGAGTGGCCGATTTTTAGGTTGCTGCCCGAAGTCCCACGCTGTTTAAAGTTTAGACATTTTATCTTCCATAATCATATCAATCACGCACAGACACTTCATTCACGCGTTGGTACTTCGATCACGCACATGCATCTCAATCACACACATGCACAAGAAGTAAAACTTGATCGCCTGACTATTAATACACAATGAATTATATTACTCTCGGTGCTCAATGGTGAAATAGTACTAGTAAGTCTTACATTAGTGAAAAAATTTTTGTTAATTGTTCTACGTAGTGAGTGTACATAAGGATATCAGTTTGGTCTTATTATTTTCCGGTATTATTGTTTGACCGACAATTTGCTGTTCGGAAATATTTATTGTTCCGATGAAGGAGTCGAATTCTTTGAGAATATTGGAACGTAAAGGTGACCTGATCAAGTGGACAACACTGGAGCTAGTTTGTGTTAATGCTGGAATGAAGTACAATTCAGTCACGTCTTCATAGCTAGGAAACGAGGGAAGACATTCTGATTCGTTTGATCAAGGGAATTTCATCCCAAGATTGAGAAAAAAAGTGTATTCGCGTTCAGCATATTTTTCTACGTCTATTTTAGAAAATCTAATTACTCTGGCACAGGAAAGTAAGCTTTTCTTTATCAATTACATTTTTGTGAAGCCTTCAAACGCCCCTTTTTATATCCAATGCTGTGAAAACATCACTGATTCGTATGATGGGATTTTTTGATTTAGAAAAACTGATGCCAAAGTGTAAAAAGTTATTCCGCTAGGAAACTTTTGTGTCAGGGTTATAATTTTTTCATTTTAATCGACTTCCTCTTGATCGATTTACGAAGTTTCACTTCGACCAGTTGTGAATTAACTTTTGTGAATTTTTAGGTTAATTTAAAATTTATTGATGTCAGTGATAATGGGCTAATTGGTGGACTTTTTCTCACCTACGCCCTACAAAGGTTCTGAGTGGAATGGCAGCTGTAGCGATGCATTGTGTAAATTATTTTATTATTTGTTCGTCTCGGTTACATTTAGCTAATCTTGATTTATGGGCTACAGAAGAATAATTGATCTTACGATGGGATAATATTCACTGCCACTGGAAGTACATTATTTAGTGAACATCATACCTGGTGAGAGTAACTGGAAAATTGACGACAAATCTGGCTACCATTTGTAAGAGGAACTGTCGCTGTGTGCAGTGCCAGCCGTGGAGGTCACGACAGTGTGCACCAGGCCGGTTCCGATTCCGTGAATAACAACAGCAACAACGGCAGCTCGAAAAACAAAGGTAAGCTGCGACTTCCACTATCCTGTATTTGTCATTCTATTTAGGCATTAAAATAGTGAAAGAAATTGAAAAAGTATATTCACTGACTAACTTGTTGACTGCTTTTTGCACTTCTTGTTCGAAGCTCGTTTAAAGGTCCTAGTGTCCGTTGAATACTGCTGTTCTAGAAGCACTGGGGTTTGGGTCTTCCATTGTGATACAATACAAGCATCTTGATATCGTAATCGAGAGAATTGAGATGTTTCTTCCGTGGAACTTTTCTCATAAAAGTTACGTCTTTGATGCAAGGGAGGATTGTCAGGGCATACCAAGTAACACAACCATCGAGTTACATCCTGAGAATTACAGTACGTTATTGTGAGGTGATGCTTTCTCTCTCTTAGGAAGTTTGTGCATACGGGTGCATTTATTCATGTCTGCAGCATCTGCAAAATTGCGTTTTCTTTTCTATTTACTACACAGGATATTCGAATTACATGGACGCTCAATGTTACTGATGAAAGCTAATGTCTAGTATTTCAAGCCGAAGTACTGGATGCTGCACGCAAAACATGTTATTATTGAAGTATATTTTAATGTAAGATGAACTAATCTCTAACTCGATTTAAAAAACTACTCGGAGCAGCACATACTAACCTATGTATGTGCTGGCATTCTCTCGTTTACTGGATTTGTTTGCATCGATGTGACGCGGTTATCGAAAAATTTCGTGAAATTTTCTATCGTGGACAAGATTGGAGGATTCGGTCTACCGTACCGCTTTTCAATAAATTCTTCGCAGGAAAGATGAAACCGTTGTCCAGTTTTTGTTAATACGTTCTAGCAGATGTCTCGTAATTAGGCACTATACCGCTGGACCCACGTTCCTAACTAGCTGAAGCGATTTATAAGCCACACGTAAGTTCTGTTAAAGTTTTATAGGAACGTTCACCTTTCAGAACGGACTCCCCGAAAACTTTGCTCGTATTCACCAAGTCAAGAGCCATGCAATGCATGTTTACAATTCAACTTCGTTGTATTAGGTATTATTTATGAAACATGAAGGCCTGCTGCTGTTAGTAGGTTCGTAATCTTGTTTAGAATCAGTCGTAGGTGTTGCACTGTACGTCTTCCACGGACACTGGTGGGCTGCTGAGAACATCGCTCTCTAAATATGACACTGGATGAGCTCGCTGGAGGCCTGCCTGTATGAAACCATCAAAAGGTAAGGTGACAAACCTCGGCCATCTTTGTGGATTAGGAAACCGAAGAGGGTGCGTCAAATGTATTGAAGCCGTACAGGTGGACCTTTTGTCAAGTCTCGTACGGACCTGTCAAGTCTCGTACGGACCTGTCAAGTCTCGTACGGACCTGTCAAGTCTCGTACGGACCTGCCAGGTCTCGGACGGACCTGCCAGGTCTCGGACGGACCTGCCAGGTCTCGGACGGACCTGCCAGGTCTCGGACGGACCTGCCAGGTCTCGGACGGACCTGCCAGGTCTCGGACGGACCTG
>VCRD01000205.1:304834-393047 GCA_006783055.1 Trinorchestia longiramus | reverse complement strand
CCTCTGCGTTCCCTCAACTCTGTCAGGAGTGACTGTCAACTGTCACTCCCCTCTGCGTTCCCTCAACTCTGTCAGGAGTGACTGTCAACTGTCACTCCCCTCTGCGTCCCCTGTCACTCCCCTCTGCGTTTCCTCAACTCTGTCAGGAGTGACTGTCAACTGTCACTATCCCTCTGCGTCAAAAGCAGTTTTGAAATTTGAGTTCAGTGCAGCGTTGTTGATTCAAATCACCTAAAGAAAAGCATCGGTCATCGTAGCTACAACTGATATTTGTTGCTTGCGTTTCTTTCGTGTCTGTTAATATCTTTGCCATGGTCCCCGATTTCTTTCCAACGAGAGAATTTGAAAAACTTTTCAAATATGGCTTAATTCATATTCGTGTTTTCTTCTGAAGTGCAATTTGATTGTTTCCGCACCATTGGGAATGAAGTTCGAATCCAACGTAGAAATGGTTTTTAAGCAAAATTTTATCATTTTCTTCTTGACTTGTGTTCATTGAAGTTAGTATCGAACCGTAACTGCGTTATCTGTTGCGGAAACTGTGAGCAGTGATGCCACTTTTTCTAATTCCCTCGAGAGGGCGACTTCAATGAAGCCATAACGTGACGTGAACTCATTTATCTGGCTGATAGAAAACTCTGAAGAGCTGGCAAACACCATCAGTTTATTACCGCAATTCCAGGAAAGAAAGAGAATTTCATGGATTCGCTTTGTCCCATGTCAGGCGGGGAACTGTAGGCCATTATCTTCTCGAATCGATTTCTTGACGAAGTCCTAATCTTAATTTGTACTGTTGGCTGGCTGTGCTGTCGCACATTCTCCACACACGTGTTGACTTAGTTTTGTGGTGATGACTTTTTCGATTTCAAATAGCAGAGCGATCGTCTATCGTTAAATAATAAAATTGGTTGAACGGCATTGGGCTGGGATACACTTAAGTAAAATACTGATGCAGATAATTCGGTGAAATAGTATGAAATAGTAGAGCGATCGTTTGGCGTTGAATATTAGAATTGTTGAAGGGTATGGAGGTGAGCTATACTAACATAGAATACAGAGGCAGATTACGTTGGCCAGTTTACTTGTGGAATGGTGTGAGTTTTGCGAGTAATTTGTAGAATTATATGCGTGGAATATACCTCGTTATCGGTAAATGTAGTGATTAAATTTGTCATCTGATATTGTTGGGACGTCCCCGCTTTTTAAAGAAAAATGCGATGGCTGAGCTTCTTTCAGCGGCTATGCTTATCAGCATTCCATGGAGTCACCAGATTCCTGGCAGTCCCAAGTAAAACGAAACCCGATACCTTGAAATGTATGGAACTTTCTATTTTGGATTTTACTGAAATTTACATTTACAGGTTTGACATGTGAGATTGAAAGATTGAAGGGAATCAATGGAAGCCAGACTCTCCTTCAGGGATGTGAAGCGCACGTGGGAAACACTGACCTACGATTGCATTGTGATTCTCTTCTGTACTTTTTTGTTGGCGAGGTTTCAACAAACCAGAATTGACTAAAATATCAACTAACTGACATTACTAACTGTGCTTTTTCGTGGGTAGATGATGGCTGCTATTGTATAGACTCTGCACAAGTTCCGTATGACTCGATTGGTTTCCAAAATCTTCACGAAAACCAATTGACGATGAAATTTTAAAATGAAGCCTGGCAGATTCTAGACTATCTTGCGATAAATCCAATAGTGCAATTTCTTTCGCTGCAGCTTTCAAGGTAAAAAAATACCAACACGTGGGTTTGCAAATTTCTTGCAAATTTCTTGCAAAATTCTTTGCAAATTGTTCACTGATTGAATTACGTAAATCTTTTAAAGAGTTACTTCACGCAAGTATTAGTAGACTGATAGATTGCTGCCACGTTTCCGTGATACCTGAGACGCTTAATCTTATTTTTCTCTGGTAAAGTATTTATTTATATCAGCTTTTTAATATTTGAAAGTAAAACTACTCTGTGAAGTTGAACGTACTGGCTTTTAATGCTATTTGAAGTTTCGATTTTTTTGTCTGCATTCACAAATGGGACCAGTTGTTACAAAAACATCCAACATCAGAATTTGTCATGCTGGTTAGGTGTGCCCTGTCGTTAGTGTTACAGCTAAGTTGATTTTATCTCAAATAGTTGACTTTATCGTTTCTTTTTTTAAATATGTGGTCGGCGTAACCTCACAGCTTTGATTACAGCGCCTCTTCTATTACATCCGTTGGTGAAAGTTGTAATCTTAACTCTTGCAGTTTACTGGAACGGCTTTTATTTTATTTGTATCTGATGCCGTCGTTGTACAGGGTGCGAAAATATATCCTATTTTTTGAAGCGCTTTGCTTTAAAAAAAAAAGGAAGATATGTTGTCTTACCTGTATACTTATTTAGTGGACATTTATTGCAGTAGAGCTAGTGCTGCTTTACGCAGACTCGTTCCCGGTGTTAGTTTTTCTTTGTTTCAAAGATTGTTCCAGAGAAGGAGATATTATAGTTTCCATTCCTTAGAGCCAAATACACAATTTAACTGGCATAGTTTTTTGACAAGGTGGGTTAAACTAGTTGTTATTTAGTAACTATATTAAGGGATAGCTAGTTCCGATGAATATTCATGCTGTTGCGAATTTGTAATCAGTAGTGCTTTTATTGGCATTTAGATGACATATGCTACACATGTGAATTGTAACTTAAATTCTCTGTATCTGAAATATTTCTTGCTGCATAGACTTAACTGATTCATCTTAGCAACATATTATTTACCAGAAAATGATCATTTCGTAGAATTTTATTGAACGCTAAACCCGACAATCACAGCAACAATCGTGTCTGTGCTCGCTAACTTTAGTGTTCGATGAAATGAACTTACATATACTTCCAGCCCTAAATTTTCCTTTAATTCACTATTGCAACCTAATATTCAATGCCTTGGGTATTGTTTAATTTTCGTTTTTTCGCACTTAATGTTTTCTTTATTCTTCGTGAGCTCTCTGCTCTAGTGTTGGACAACAACGTCGGTTCTACCGTGTCTCTTTTGGGCATATCTGGAAACTAACGCGCTTATCTGTCTGGAGACTAACTGCCCTCCTGCCGTCTCCATGACCTGCGCGCACTTGTAATGCATTTATTTTTTATTTTGACGTTTATTTTGTGCCATGAAGGTGGGCGAAATATTATTTTGGCTATCTCGTTCGTGTGCGTTTTCTCTGTTGTTTCTATAAATTTGGCGGGAGTATATTTTCATTTGGCTGCACGCTATTTTGTCGCATGAAGTGAGCGTGTTACGGGTTTCGTAACGAACTTTCAAATTCTCATTTTATTAATTACCGTTTTCAAATTGTTTACTTATTTTTGTATTTCATGTCATCCTTCATACACTGACCTTTCCCTCAAAATAATTGATTTTCCATGTGAGCCTCATTTGACTTGATGACAAGGGGTCTCAATACGGTGTTGAGCGCTAGTATCGCGTGCTTTGCTGCTTGATTGCTTGTGCCGTATACGCTGCTAGCTGTGAGGCTCAAGGCTGGTCGTCGCTCTTGTGTCTTCGTTTCCTTCTTTCCTGTAGTTTTTTCATTGGGTAAAATTGTCTGAGAATTAATGGTGTATCTTGGTATACTTAGTTCGTAGATTGTTTATTGTGAGGGTAAGTGATGAATTTGTCTGATGTTATTCATGCTTGACCAGAGCGAGTGTTATCAATAACCAGTGACGTAAATGTAAGAAGTGAGAAACACGAGTTCTTTTAGACATGCACTCTTGATCACGGGCTGAAAGTGCACCAAAAATCAAGCTTGGTTCATATTATAGTCAACTTGTTTTGGAGAGGGAATGTAAATCGGAAAAATTCGTTCATAGAAGTATTACTCCATTGATGAAATTGATAATGCGTTTCCTTTTTACAGCAGCCGCGTTGTGTTTCAAGCAAGTCCAAGAATATTAAGTTTTATCGTCCGTCATTATCAGTTTTGTCTCACTGCGATTAAAATTTGCGTCGAATTTTGTGAAGGTAATCTCCAGAATGTCGTCAGCAAATTTTCCGTCATATGGTTCATCGGTTGGGGTTACGTGTGTGGGACGATCATTCTTCTAAAGATTTCTTTAACTTAGTTTCTCTCGAATGAAGTTGAGGTGTAGAAACTGGCACAAATTTTTTCCTCTAATTTCTGGCTGTGAGGTCTAAGAATTAATTGCTCTTACTCTAGTTTCTTGCTTTGGTCTTGAAGAGGAAAATTTAATGAACATTAGATCTCTTTGAAGTAGCTAAAATTTATACGCAACTCGCTATTATGGCGCAGCAATATTTCTCAGTAAGCGCTTCAAAAGCTATCCAGCATTGTGAAAAGTTTCTTAAAAATCCGCAAACAAATTTCTCTTTGAAGTGGCGATAAAATTGCTATGAAGGAAGGCAAGTTCATAGGTTCCCATTATTCGGCGATGTTATTGCCTGGCTTATTCAATGGAAGTCAACACAACCTGCATTTTGCGCACCTGTGGAAATCGTTTGCTTTTCTCGTGGAAGCATTTTAGCGAGTACTTTTAGCGGTGCTGAGCCGCGGTCCATAATGCCGTAGGATGTGGTGCATGTTTCCAGAGGTGGCTTTTATGTTGTTGACGCTGCGAGCCCAAGTTGTTTATGGGGCGACCGGAGAGGATCTCATCGTCCTCCTCCTCCGGACAAGTGGTCAACGGCTCAGTTTGATGTGCCATATTGGCCTCACTGGCACGTTTAAAAGCCAATGTTTTCACGAAAATGGTCGTCGAATGAGTTCTTTATATGCGGAGGTTTTTTTTGTTAGATTATAGAAGATTTTTCATTGTAAGGATGGCCTCGGGATATTTTGTCTGTGTATAACTTTTTTGAGATTATTTTGAACAGAACCATTGCAATCTTTGCAAACAAGTCGAATTCTATCGAAATGGACGTGTTTCTTGTAATAGGAGCCGATGGATAATGCACATATATCACATTTTTCTAATTTACATGTCATTGAACGTGTTCCAATGTGGACTCATGAAACACAAGTTGATTCTGCGCTGCTCTTCCTGCGTCCTCACTGGAGAGGTGATCAATAACGCTGTAACACGTGTTTTGGTGCCGCCAGCTAGCAGCAAAACATGTTGTTTTGGGTGCATCTACTGGGACTAGCGCGCTAGCATAAACATCGTCCGGAATGCTGGGAATCATCGATTTGATCCGATCAGTTACAAATGGGCGTTTGTATCACGATATTCGCGCGACGCGGGGGTGAAGTGAATATTGAGCGGCAGAAAGCGGGATCACACCTAGAATAAAATGAAGTTCGTACTGACTACTGGGCAAAAACGACAATGGTGCTTGTTTTACGACCTCTGAAAGTAACTCAGAGTTTATAGAATGTATCATACGGCAGTAAGATCTAAATATTGTGTTGAAAACACGTCGTTTGTCCATTTCCATTTATTGCGTGAATAGGAAGAATGGCGATATCATTGACGAGCAATTGTGAGCGAAATAAGGAGAAAAGTTAATAGCTTCTAAACCTTAAAATAAATAACTTTATAGTAAGTTTGAGTGAATTAATCGTCCTCCTCAGGGGCAGTGGACGCTAATGCATCAGAAGAAGAGATCTACTGCCGTGGACTCGTCCATAGAGTTGAGGAATCATTTGTGTCGAGGATGTGGGCGGTTGAATTTCTCGTAAAGCAGTGACATTTCTACCATGTTATTAAAATTATCTCTACTCACACTCTTGCTTTATAGATATTTTTGTGGTTTATTTATTTTTTAAGTGTATGATATTACCCCAATTGTTTTTATCAGTTTATCACAATGACCATGTTTTCAAAATTGCAATGTTGAGTTAAATTTGAGTTCTCTTTAATTATATTCTCCTTTCAGTTTATATCGAGAACGTTATCTTCCTTATGTGTGGGAAATTTTTAGCTACACTAAAGTTTGTGTGCTGATAGTGTACGCCTTCGTCGGTTTACCTGGAAGAATTAGCGCTCCTGAACTGCAGTCCTTGCTATTCACCGCTGAATTAGCAGCACATGTTGAAGGCTGTTTTGAGTTTAATATCGTATTAAGAACGGCGTTATCTTTCGTTTTGCTATATTTCTCTACTGGTGGATGCCAGTATTCAGTGGAACCGTCCTCTTGCACGAGGGCGTTCATTCTCCAATTTATGGTGTCTTTAAGGTGCTGTCTGCATCTATTGGCGTGCTTTTCAAGCAGATGCCATGGCTAAACTACGATGTGTCGCAATTATTTTCATGTTTTATAAGATTGTAGCTGTGCACTGTATACATAATATGTTTAATGTTCGTCTGTTTTTATTGTGTTGATGAATATATTCCATTGGATACTTTAATAGTAGAATGATAAATTTATTCGCAAGTTTCAGTGCTATGGTTGCCTTCCCGGAAATTGTTTTCCTAATAAAAATCGATATTGAGGCTGCTCATAAACTTGATATCATTTAGTTATGAATGGTGTAGGTTCTAGCATCTTATTTTGAACGCGTCGATTAAAAGGTCCCGACGCAACGCAAGTTTCAATGATTTAAATTGAAGTCTGCTATGCAGTACAACTGTCGTACACTAGTGCTAGAGCTAAACAAATGCGAGCATTTCGTTGATGAACAGCAGTTCTTTTCGTTGTCGTGCTGTTGGAGTTCACAATCCTGTTGGTCGATTTTGACAAGCTCATTTCAATGGCCCGACAGGCATTCAGATATTAAAATGTCAGGCTCGTAGATTTTAGAAGTCCCCGCCGCTTCAGTTTCCACGAGGTTGACGTCCTCTCCTCGCTTCCTTCACTCTTTTCACTCCCCTCCTCCTCTCTCCACTCCTCTCCCCTTTATTCGATCCGCCATCACAGCTCCGAATATGACCTTCTCCCTCTCCATGTGATGGATCCGTGCCCTAGATTGAAGCTTTGTTTTCCTGAACTTTCTTCTCTCTCTTTAATGGCGTTTTGAATTCATTTTGTTGGGACTCGCTGTCAAGATTGACGATTATTTCTTGTCGGTGAGATATGCTCAACTCTTTTCTTGTTTGTTCAGGATTGGACCCTTTTGCAAATCGTATTTGAATTTTCAAGCTTCCTGTTGGTATGTAATGGCACAGGTCGCCTTATTCGCATACGAACAATCTTGTGAATCGTTAGCTTCTTTTCTGTGGACATGCACGAAAGCTAAAGATTCGCTGGATCGTTCGGGTCAGAATTGGGAGACCTATGGAGCACTGGTTTAAAAAAAATAACGGAGGTGAAGGACCGGAGTGGGATTGAAAAAAGTGTGAAAAAGGAAAAAGAGACTAAAAAAGGATAGGGTCTAAACAAATGGAAGTATAGCATAAGTGAGAAGACCGTTTTAACTTTGTTGGCCCGTACGAATACACCAAAGATTGAAATGTTCCACGATGGAAGTTTTGGCAGCCAATTCTTGTTTGCCATCAGATGTAAGGCATTAAGTGTGAATAGGCGCACATGGAGACGGAATAAGGGGAATAACAGGTCATGTATGCAGTGTAACTGAGGAGGAGAGGAAGCAATCGAACATTTGGTTTAAAAAACTGTAGTAATATAAGTACAAGCGAGAGAGTTTTATGGGTGTGCTGTGTAAGCAGTATAGAGAGAACCAGTGGAATGCCAGGTGTGTTGAAGAGGACTTCAGTATGAGCTATCTTGTAGATCTGGATGAAGAATGAATCCAACATGTCTGTTGTGGATGCAATGAAGAATTTTCTAGTTCATGTGTGGTATAAGAAACTTTAACTTTGAATAGTCAGTCACTTCGATTCGAGTGTGACTACCTGCCAAGCATGAGGGTCTGTTTATGACAAGCTGGCTCTCCCGGCGATGCCTTCACTTGGCTCTCCTAGCGATGCCTTCACTTGGCTGGTTCTTACGCATGGAATGACTCAGGGCGCCTTTGAAGAATTACTTAGACGAGCCTGGCACACAGTCGAAAACTCTTGGATGCCAGCCTGTTGTATGTGCGTGTGTTTTAAAGGGAATTAGAGGCTGTAACAAAGGCCCCAACTACAGTTGTCCTTAAGTTTAACACGTTTGTTGCGATGCGACCTACCGGTGGGTCACTGAGGTTAGGTTCTGTAATTTTTTCCAAGTCTTTTAGTGACCATGCGTACAAAGTGAAGTTTTACACCAATCAGGCAATCGCAACAAACGTGTTAAAGTTAAAATAGTCTGGTCTCAGTAGCACGCTTTGCAGATCTAGCGTTTTACACACGTAATTCTAGCCTGCCATCGCAGAAACAACTGAGCTTGTGACACAAAGTCGGGTGTACTTAGTTTTGTACTTAGACAGGTCTTTCATATTTGCTCATTCTAATCATACGTCGGTGTTCCCATCACACTTCAAAAGTGAGCTTTCCTATTCTACTTTGTTCGTAAATGGTAGTTTGTGTGAGTTGTGCACTGCGTTGATCCTCTCTATGGGCGGCTACCGTTGTAAAACGGAAAGTAATCTAGTTGGCGAGAGATTATTGTGTAGTATAATTGTATTGATATCAAATCTGCTTTATTGTTTTGTATGTTCTAAATTTTGAACTTTATTCATGGATTTTGCGTGACCATTTTTATTTAAAAGATATGATTCATCCAGGTTAAACAAAAATATTAGCCTGAATATTATCTTCGCGAAATGGTTAATTAGTTGTATTTACTTCTAAGAAATCTCTTCGTGCATTAAAACAGAATGTTTGTAATCTTGACGAAGTTAAGATCTTTCAAGTTTTGACCGCGTTTCGAATGCCATTTAACGACTAAGAAATTGCATTTTTTAGTTTAATTTTTCAAACTTATATTGTCTTGAAAAGGTTATTCACATTTCATGCTTCTGTGTGTACTTGAATCGTTTTATGCGAACTTCTAGATGTAAGCTGGAAGCCTGTAGCTTGTTGCAATCAAATTTTACTCGAATTACTCGCAGAGTAACGGCCAAGCTGTCTTAAAATTGTTTTTAAGGACTCCTTCAATGGCTGTCCTTCCATTACACTGCGCGCAGTAATAGTGTCAATAAGATAGAGTTCTTTGTATAGTCTACGTACGATGAATCATTACCACAGTACAGTTGGTCTTGTTAAGTCAAACTTGAAGCTTTGTTCAAGTTGATGTACGTTCATTGTAGGACTTTCTGCTAGAGCTTTAACTGTGGGGCGTTTTTGCTTAATGGAGACAAATCAGGCTTTGTACGTCCAGAAGATCGTGTTTTCATGCATTAGATCAGTTATTTGTGATTGTGAAAATCATGCACTTGGATCTGTTACTTGTAGCACCACGTTCCAAACTATGAAACGTACGAATTATATTTTAAAGTTCTGTTACTCATCTTTGTTCTTCTATGACACTCATAAAATTGGAAAGCGTCAAGACCCTATTGTGTTAGCGTGTGACAGACTTAGAATGAATGTATTGTCTATGTAAATCTCCTCAAAGTTTGCCAGTAGCATTATTCATGTATTTTTATGCTATTTTATACAGGCAAATACTTTGCTCAACTATGATGCTCTCATAGTCGGGCACTTTTGCCTGAAGCTCTCACTTGAAACCCAAGTTATTTTAAGTTTTTCTGGCTTTGAAAAATGGAGATTATTTTATGGTTATCAAGCAAAACAAAAATGTATCAAGTCCATTTCCACTTCATTAGATCTGCTCTCATATTCTCTTATTGTTCAACTGCACGAGAAAGTCTCTTCAGAAGAAATTTGTTTCTCGTTATTTATTTTGTTAATAGTGGATTCACATTCAATTTTGTTACTCTGTATTATATGATGAATTAAGTCATTTAAGAGCATAGTGCAGTTCTCAGTAGACCTGATGACCATCTAAGTGGAGACTTCATTGCCGGAGATACTAGAATGTTTGAAGTAAAATCCGTAGATTTTATGTAGGTCGGTGTCTTCCTAGGTGTAGCTCGGCAGCCAATTCTACATACATGCCTAGTTACTCCAGTTTAGTACAGTAATTAAATTTTTAATATACTTTTGTTTCATACCTCGGGGTTTGAGTGTGTCCTTAATTGTGCCCAATATATTCGTGTGGAATAGTCACATTTGTGCCCGCACCAAGCTCTAAGTCTTCTCTATTTACTGGTGTATTGCCGTTGCATTTTTGCGCCAAGTGAACAAATATGTCTGCGAAATTTGTATAGTAAAGCTTAATTGCCTGCATCAACACCGCCAGGAAAATATCATAGCATGCTATGTATAGTTGCATGGTTTATAAAAACATCAGATTAATTCTGCCTTAGTTTTCTTCCGCTTGAACAGTTGTAGTTTAATCTATGTTTATCTAGACATGATTTTTCTGAATCCTCCTGTTTGTGGTTTCACTACGTCTTTTGTACTTTCATTTTGGAATAAAAATTGTTAATCTCATATTTCTATAACCATAATTCTTTTGAAATAGCTGTATACCGCGTGAAAATGACGTTTGCCTCTATACGGACTCTAGCTACACGCCGACTTTTGGGTGCATATTCCATTTAATTATGCTTGTCTCGTGGACGTGTGTGTGCTCCATACATTTTGCAGCACATTCATCTTTTTGGTCATTGTCGAAGGGACACAGTGTTATTTGTCTCTTTCCTTCTGCGACTGGACTACAGAAAGCTGTATTTTATTATTTAGTGTGGTAGGTAAACTTCAAGACTTATGCTGACAAACTGTGTCCTCATCCTGAATCACATCATAATACTTGTGGGTCCATTCGTTGTTTTAGGGTTAGGTCGAGACTTGGTTTTTTATTTTTCCCCATTGTTTGATGGATGTTGTCGATGTTCGATGTTACTTTCTTTCGGTTTCTCTTCCTTCCCTTTTTCCTTCATGTTTGGTTGTGCGAGATGGTCTTAGTGTGCCTAAGTGTCTCACAATTCCTCAGTACACGATGTCAAGTATGCAAGGTGGGCAACAAAACTCCAACCCTGAACATGATGGTTAATAACTCTGTTATGCATAGGTGGCTTTTAATGCGATTGGGCTTATTTCACTCATAAATTTGCTTTCCGATCAGATGCTGAAGTATTTAATAATCAATGATATAATTTTATTAAAATAAACATAATATGCATGGGGAGAGTAAAAATTTACTGTTTATTTGAATTTACTTATCATAAATAATTCAGAGGTTTCCATTAAATGAGGATAAATTTCCAGAAGATTGTGAACTTGTAAATATTATAAACGTTTTTAATGGAAGATATTTTCTGTCTTTACTCTACTTACCAATTGCTTTTCTCTTGACGCTCGTGCCATTTCTACCGAAGCTTCTGCATCACTTCTCTGATAACTTCAGGCGTGTTCTTCAGAGCGCTCATCTCGTTCTCAATTCGTTGTCTGAGGTCACTCAAATCTAGTGGTGGTGTAGAATAAAGCTTTGATTTGACATGCCCCCGCAGGAATAAACACAGAGGGTGAGATCTGGTGATCTCTGTAGCCATTGTCTTTGGTGTCCAAATCTAATAATGAGATTATGAAAGGTTGCTGGGAGAATGTTAGTTAATATTAATCTCCTGTGGCAAGGAGCATCATCCTGCACGATGTAGTGTGTAATAGTGTTAAGTTTACGAATTGCTGGAAATTTCTACTCATTCAATTGAAACCTCTGAACAGTGTTTGAAGTAGTTTCTAACGAAAAATTAATTTATACCCTCTCCTTGCATGCAAGTTTTCTTTATTAAAACTATGTAATTGATCGGGAAATACTGTCAGTATGTTTTGAAAAGCACATGTATACTAACAATAAACGAAACTACATTAAAATCGACCTATACACAATCGAGTTATTAACATACAAACCCAGGGTTTGGGTTTTTGTAGCCCATGCTGTGCGTTAAATACTCGTTATTTTGTTGAAATAAGTTTTAATTAAAGGCTCACATCAGTCACTATGATTTTAGGAATGTTAGCCTTTCTTCGTTTGTCGGCTATGGTCCGATAATTATTTATGACTTCGACATTGTGTGCGAATTGCTTTGACGTACTTCATGTTGCCTCATTAATGAGAAGTGATGGCACGTGAGTGCAGTCATTCCACAGCATAAACAATTGGGCGTCGCGTAATTTGTGTGTAGTGTAAGTGGAGCAATTGTGCCGGTGTGTTAGTGCAGTAATTCCAACGCGTAAAATTGTTAATGTTTGGTATTTTTTGGAAAAGAGGCAAGAATCAACGTCGTCTGGACGTTCTAATGGAGCAGTCGTTGAATATTTTTTTGGTGTAATTTGTCTAAAATACATTGATTTGTTAAAAGCACCTGTGAAAATAACGATGTCGGTCATTATTGCTCTATAACATCGAATATTATTGACATATGCGTCCAATGAGCTTCACGTATTCGTCAGTAATTGAGATCGATACATCCTTTATCATAGTGAATTTTGCGATGTGTCATCCCGGTGGCACATGCTGACTCGTTCGAACAAAGTCACTACTTGCCAGTGGCATTATGTTACCCTAGCATTAGGGACAAGATGTGCTTATCATAGTAGGGAAATGATCGACTAATACGTACCGAGTAACTGATTAAATTAGATAGTTTGGCTTGTAGCTTTTTGCCCACTGATGGGGTACTTATTGTCATACTGCCTATTTTACCATTCCTATTTTGATCTTTAGTGCATCACTCAAAAATAATAATGTATGGAGCTGTTTCTGCTTACTGTTTAGGCCTTTTACCCATCTTGTGTTGGATACCTGCATTCAAATATTGGAAGCTTATTACAATGATTAATTTATTAGTATTTTTCGGGTTCACATTACTCGAGGATGAGACGAGACTACACTTCACTTGTCGACCGTATTTTTAGTGCATCTTATATCCTGCGTCACGTGCAAAATTATACCGCTGTGTATTCGCACGACCAGCGAGAAAAGAAACCTTAGTACCAGAGTAAAAATATTTTTGTAAGCCGGCTACACAGCAGGTAGCATGAATGAGTCTCATGCAGCGTCGCTGTCGACACCCCACCGCTAGCACTGAGGTGCCGGGTCTTCGTTGATGCCCGTACTGTGTACTAGAGAGGCCTAACCTAGAATAGAATAGAAGAATAGAATTAGGCTATAGGAACGAACCTTCTGGCCCATTCTTGGGTCGGATAATTACTTCGATAATTATTCAGTTGTTTTACCCAAGTCCCATGCCGTATTTCTAGCTGCGTCAACCGTGTCGGCAGCGGGATTCGAACCCGGGTCTTTCCGCTCGCAAGCAGATTCGCTCACCAGTCGACCAAGCTGGTGGTACCACACCTACCACTACGTTTATTAAGAAAATTTACGCCCTCCCACTTTTAATTGTGGACTGCTTCCTTTTGAAATTAATATTGTCACTCATATCTTCTTATATTCTATTCGGTTTTCATTGTGAATGTGTTTACCAGTTTTGCATTTTTTAGTTTCTTTTCCTTTTCATTTTACCTAATAAGTCTTGAGGTATCGATTGGTTATTATTATTAATTATTGGTTTCGATTGTTTGTTTGTTTTGTGCGTCTATTTGAAATTTTTCTTCCCTCCTGGTATTTTATGGTTAATTTTATTTTAAAATAGCAAGTTTTACCTTTGTATTGTATTTTTATTTCACTTGCTGAGTTTTGTTCTTGTTCTTTTACCTTCGATTTCCTTAAAAATTCGCACCACATTACTCCGTGAACGTATATGTAACTTGCTACTGAAGTTCTCTCTTGATGTATTTTCTGTGTAAATTTGACTTCACTATAGTTTTTTTGTTCTTTTCGATGATCTTCACACCCACTTCCATTTGCCGTGCTCGTGTTTCTGTCCTCTCGCCATGCTCCTTCATTTTTGTTCTTGCACTTGAGCGGCTCTTCGCTGAACTCAAGCGTTATTGTTTTGCTAGTGACCTAAAGGAATTTTTGAAATATTTTGTGTTGAAGTTGACAACCTAAGACTGTTCTAAAAAAACGTATTTATGAGCCGTCGTCTTAAAAAAAACGTAACGTCGTTTCAAAAAAAAACATTTCAACTATTCCGAAAGGAGTAGAATCTCCTCGTTAGTTCTAGTTTTGGCTTCAGGAGTATAAGTGAACACATCTCAAACATTGCGATCCAAGCAATTAAAATATCCAAAAGTGAATCCAAAATTATCCAAGAGAATCTGTGGACTTACGACAGGAGAGAGTCGTGCTACAATAATACTTTGCTTATTTGCAATGATTACAAAAATTATGCGCTTGGTACGGTATGATTTAATTTTTTTCCACGACGGTTACTATGTTGAAGCGTTTGACGGAACCGACAGTGGTAATAAAATTATTTTTTGAGTAGTCAACTCAGTGAAGACGTCGCTGTTGGGTCACTAAAGCGGTGCGTCATGGTGCTATCTTCATTGCAGGTACTCAGAAATTCATCTAACATAAATTCCCAGTTATTGTAAGTACCGAGAAATTTATGTCACATAAATTCCCAGTTATTGTAAGTACCGAGAAATTCATCTCACATAAACTCCCAGTTATTGTAAGTACCGAGAAATTCATCTCACATAAATTCCCAGTTATTGTAAGTACCGAGAAATTCATCTCACATAAATTCCCAGTTATTGTAAGTACCGAGAAATTCATCTCACATAAACTCCCAGTTGTTGTAAGTACCGAGAAATTCATGTAAAATCATTTCCCAGTTATTGTAAGTACCGAGAAATTCATGTAACGTAAATCTCCATGCATCATTAATCTAATTTAAGCCTTGATCGCTAAAGAATACAATACTGTGTTTCTTGTGTTAGTCTTATGTGACCGTGCTTTGATTCTCTAAATGTTTCCCTTGATCACATGCTGCAATGTTGCTGTGTCATTTCCAGAATTAATACCATTAAGTACGGTATTGAATGAATTACAATAACTTAAACCTGGTTCAAATTTCAGCGCGGATATCAAATAAAATATATTAGAATGTCTTGTAATCTAATTCCCAATTCTCGTGTCATTGTGACTTTTGATTGTCATTGTTGTCTTTACTGATGAATCATGCATTTTAGCCTTACACCATTATGTTATCATTAGTAAAATTTATTGGAAAAACAACCTTGTATTTTTCTAAATTATGTATAGTTCCTATTATATTGTCCATTCTAATGTATTACTACTATCTTTAACGATACTATTTTGTTCATTTCATTCAACATCATGATGGAAGATCTTTTTATATTCAGAGTCTTTGTTTTGATTGCTCTGCGATAGCTCGGAGGTTCAACTTATGTGCCCTGCTTAGCCTGTTTCTTTTCTCTGATCTACTGGCTATTGTAGGCTCGTCTCTTAATTGTTGTTTTGTGACCTTCAGATGGCGAAAGCGGCGCCCCCGGTGCTGCACTTCTCACCCCTTCTGCTCCTGTAAGCTTTAGTTAACCCTTCAATGACTGCATATTTCCTGCGCATAAAAAATAATTGAACTTTTTGCAGAGTTTAGACATCAATGATATTAGGAAAACAATAGTGTCTGAGTGTTCTAATTCGATTTGAATTAGATTTTTTCCTAATTAGAAAAGAAATAGAAGAAGACAGATATGTTCTTTTGGATTTTTCGACACTACCGAGCAAAATTTTTTCTACACTACCGAACTTGTTTTGTATACTAATTTTTATAGAGAATAGATATTGTGAGTCTTTGAATGTCGTGTTGCCACTGTAACTTGAGCACATTGCCTTGACATTATTTTGGTTACTGCACTCTCTTGAGACATCTTGTAACTCCTGTCATCCTCTTGTGTCGTGGTTACTGCACTCTCTTGAGACATCTTGTAACTCCTGTCATCCTCTTGTGTCGAGGGCGCTGACGGAGCCTCTGACAGCGGCGACAGCTCTGTGTTGAGCGGCGCCCCTAGCGTCTCAGGCTCCAGAGGGCGGACCAGACCCGAGGGCGCCAAGGACAAGACCCACAAGAGGATGAGCCACCTCAACCGAGGCAACACTACTGAAGAAGTGCTCCTGGACCCCGACCAGGGCGACCAGGGTGTTGGTGAGTACTGCTCTGGCCATCAGGTCGTCATTTACTGCCCGTGTTCAACCCTAGAAAGGCCAACGAGGCTAGTTTTCAAAATATATTAGTTTAATGTTAAAAATTGTTTGAATGGATTTTCTTTATTACAAGCGTATCAATAACATCGGCACTGACAAATTTTGCTGTTATAGAAGTTTAGTAAATAAGAAAAGAGTCACTGGGTCTGACAGGCAAGTGTAGCATTTGATACATTACATATTTGTTGGTCTTTCCATGGTTGAAAAGATCGTGTATGACTGTATGACAATACTTCTGCTACGAATTGATAGCGCAGTTACCATTCCAACGTTTTCTCAAAGTGACGTAACTTCCAATAATTTTGGGACGAATTTTCGAGGAACGTAACTGCTCTCAAGTACGTTACACATGTTGTCTTTTGTATAGATTTTGTCTTATGGCGTGTGGATTACTGAGTTTCCTTTGTAATAAATAAGTGACCGGACTTCAACGCAATTAAAGCGCATTCTTCTACAAAATAAACTTCGACAACGACTCCAGTAAGTACCCTCGCTCAACTAGATCGCCGATGGCTGTTCACATATCTGGAAGTTGGTGGGAAGTTAATTGAACCAGGCTTGGGTGATTGCTTCCCTCGAAGTTCCTCTCATGTGTGATGTAGTGCAGCGTGATTTGTACCATTCGGTTTGGCCGAGTGGGGTTCTAGGGAAGATGTTTTGTTGAGAGGCATTATGAGATGTCCTGAGAGTGCAAACAAGACGATATCGTTATATAGATCAATAGCAGCTTAAGCAAAGATATCTCTGGTCACCCAGGTGTTGTAGTGTATATCCTCTCTCAGCCGCGATCGCTTTTTGTTCATTGTTATTGTCATTCAATTTGGGTTTGCTTGTTATTGTATTCAAATATTTACAAAGGTAGGACGTGACCGTATTTTGTAAACGTCACCGCGAGACATGGTGTACTTTCAAGTTTTATAGTTTCGGTAGTGCATCATTTCATGTTGCGGAAGTTAGTGTGACTTGAACTTAACCATACTTGATTTGATATTGTCGAACCTGTCTCTCCGTGAAACAAAAGTTACGAAGGATACTTTTCCGCTCTGGAAATAATTTCAGTCAACGTTTTTTATGTTTCAATTTGACGTTAACAATTTATTATACCGTACTTAACGGTTTAGTTTGAATAAGTCAGTGTAATGGACCTGTATACACAGCACGAAACTTAGGCTAACGCTGTTGACGTTGTTCTTCTGAAACTGCTTGATTGAGGGGATGGAACGTCCGATACATTAACGCTTGTGTGCCAGCTCTGACCTTAGATTTTTGAGTATAAAGGCGACTGCCTAGAAAAATGAAATATTGACACTTGAACCGCCTCGTGCGCCATATATGGTACGTGGGACCTTTGTTATACATACAAACCAAGGACTACTATAAACAGGACGTGCACGGCCATATAGTGGACTACGCTAGCGGAGGCCATCGCATTCTTAGTAACATAACATTTTTCTATTGGAAAAATTGATCAAAAATTACTTATTTCAAGCAATAGAAAAGATAATAAAGTTTTACAGTGAATTCTAAATCGTTTAAAGTACTGTAATGCTTTGAAATACCAATTTTAGCCAGACTTAACATGTATTATTGTATGAGCTTAGTGGCAAAATTCCCAGATCAGTGGAAACATTCCATAATCAAACCGCTGCATAAAGCAGGTGACATCAATACTGCATCAAATTACAGACCAATCAGCCTTCTACCAGTTTTATTCAAAATACTAGAAAAAGTAATATCTAACCAACTCTCAACACATTTGGACAAATCTAACTTACTTCATCCAAACCAGTATGCTTATAGAAAACATACCAGCACTCAAGATGCGCTGCTTAACATCACCGAGAAAATATAAGAAAGCTGAGTTGCTGCAGTTTTAGACTTTACAAAATGGATTATAGTTAAACCTTTTCCAATGCAAACCAACATACAAACATTCACGCAAATAAACAAACAGATATAGAAGCAAAAACCTACCAAACTGCAGCGAATAGTCAGCCAACCGGGCCTTCTTTACAGAGGTCTGAAGAAGGACTGCGTTCTTCTGCATTCAGGCGAATCTGTACTTCATCTACCAAGAGAAACACATTCTTCTGCTGCAGTGTCTGGACTTGGTCAAATGTTTCCCTCAGCACCTGGTCCTTGTCAATAGATGAAGTGATGTACTGCAGCTTGCGTTTGCATGGCAGCACCAAAAAGTCTCTGAGCTGTTCATAATTACACTTCAGGTATGATTGAAGAGCAAAACAATCATTCATGGAAAGCTGCTTCTGTGATAAAAGTTCCAACTGACGTGTCAAAAATACCAACTTTTTCTCCCTCTCGGTGTCGACATAGGCTGATGTGTGAGCTTGAAGAAGAGTGACAACATTTTTATCGTTTTGTCAAACGGGATGTCATAATTCATTGCCAAGCGTACAGTTTCGTCGAACTGAGTATACAATCTCAAACCATTGTTGGGATGAAGTGTATTAAAGAGTGGTACACTAATACCGTTCTTGAACGCACTGAGCATTAGTGGGGAACACAAAGTGGGCTTGTTTTCGACAATCACAGACAGGCTGCACTCACTGAAGTTGTCGGTTATGAACAAGCACACAAGCCTTTCTTTCGATCTTGAAATAATCAAGTTCTTGTACTGCTTCTGCAGGTTACGTTCAGGTTTGAAAGCATCAAATGAAGTAATCGTATCCTTCTGAAGAAAATATCTCAGTTGTTGGTGTTTCACTTTAGCCGGGCGAGGTGCAGGTTTTGGAGATAGCAGACATGAAGCAGGCACATTGAAGATACTAGGAGGGATTCCAGGTCGTATAGATCCACCACGCAATTTGATCAAAGGTGGGTCAGCGCTCAAGTGTATCTCACAAATGAAAAACTTGTCTGGATTAACAACAAAGTTTTCACGAGGTGGAAGAACATCAAGCCACTTCTGTCTCTCAGACTGCTCTTTCGGCAGGCGAAACCCGCGGTGCCTGTTTTCCTTATTGTAATTACCCCGACAGTTCACAACCCCACACTTGTTCGGCATTTTTAATACATATAATTAACAATAAACTTTAAACAAACAGTATCCACTTAGAAATTCAGCCATGTGCCTCGAAACAAACAATAATGTCCGATTCAAACCGAGCGACAGACTACGACAATGCTCGCATTGTGACAGTTGGTGACTAACTGAGCTCACTCAGGTCAGTGAACTGGCCTCCGCTAGCGTAGTCCACTATATGACCGTGCATGTCCTGTTTATAGTAGTCCTTGATACAAACTAATTTGGGAGTTGCGGTTAACGTGTTAATTTGAATGCATTTTGAAAGAATGTGGTGTAGCATTTAAGAAATATGCTGTGAAAACACATGTCAATGTTTGGATTGCAAAGTAGCTTAGTATTTGACTCCTACATTATGTGAGTGAGAACGTTGAACTCGAGGAACTTTGACAAATTAAAAGTGTAACTATGAAGGCTACTTCCTTCAAAGAAGGTAATTGCTTGTCAGTTTGTTTCACTGTAATTAATTCTTTACTTCAAAAGAAAGTTCAAGTATCGTACCGACGACGGCTGCTCTTAGCGTTTGATTAAGCTCTTTTGTACTCGTTTATTTTGCTTTATACCTGCATTTAATCTGTGTTCTTGGTAGACAAAAAAATGTTGCCAGAAGAGAAGTTGACCTTATTGAATGGACTATTGTTACGTAGATATAAAGCGTCTATGTAAACTATTGAATTGTTGACAAATAACATGTGTGAGTGAAATGGTTCGAATTAACATGCCAGACAATTATTCATGTCGATGACCGAGTTTCATTTCCATTTTCAATCTAACTTTTAGTTCATGAGATTTCTAACCGTTGTTGAGAATTTATTTTTTTCAAGACTATCGTTTGATTGTTTTGCTAATACGCTACGCATTTTCCGCCCTACGTGATGGTTTTCATCTGCCTTCTAAGATTTGCAAGTTTTTCTTTATTTAAACTATGTATGAGTGACAATTGTATGTAAACACAATTTCCTACCTCAAACTCGTGTAGTTTTTGTGTTCATTAACTGGTTACAGTGTTTATCTCTTGTGATTATTAATATTATTATTTTAATGATGCTCGATGTTTTAAGTGTTGATTCCAAGTTTAATACATAGTAGATAAATTTTACGATATTCTATAGCGTTTCTCAGGTTTTGATCAATCGAAATCTGCTTTATACTTTTACGCATATTAGCTGTGAGTTTCCATGGCCTTTATCATTAATGAATCCCCAATAAGTACTGAGACTGCAAATTTTCAGTAGAAAAGGTAGAAAAATATCTAATCCTTCTGAACCTCTATAAATCAACCGGGCCCGACGACTTTACTCACCGAATACTCGAAGAAACCGCTGAAGTAACTGGCGAAGCCTCAGCAAACATTTTCAATCAATCGCTGGAAACTGGGATTGTTCAGTAGGATTAACAGCAGGCAAATGTCTCTCCTATTACGGAAAAGGAAAACAGAAAAGCACCTAATAACTATCGACCATTCAGTTTCACATGGCATCAGTAAAACAATAGGAAGATTACTCAAAGTCCGACTAACAAAATATCTCTCAGCCCAAAACTTGATTACTGACACCCAGCATGGATTCTGTGAAAAACGTAGCTGTCCAACAAACCTCGACTTTCTTGGAGAAGTCAACCGCATTACGACTGTACAAAAGTTGTAAATCTCATATACCTCGATTTTCAAAAAGTCTTCGAAGTTATCCATGGAATGATAATGGCCAAAGTGGAAGCGCATGGAATACAAGGCCACTACCCTCGATGGATAAGAAACTGGCTCACTTGTCGCATTCAAGGAGTAATGATTCATGATTAAGCCAGTGAATTGACGCATGTATCATCAACAGTCCCCCACCCAGGAAGCGTTTTAGACCCTCTCCTCTTCATCTACAACGATCTTGACGTCGGAATCATCAGTAGAATCAACAACTTCGCGGACGACACGAAACTGTCACAGAGAGTTCACCGAAAGAAACAATGATTATTTTATCCGACCTCTATCGTCTACTTCAATGGGCGAAACCTGGCAAATGAACTTCAACATTGACAAATGTTCAGTCATGCACGTTGGTGCTAATAATCTGCATTTCCAATATACGATGAGTGATACCTATCGAAGCAGTACAACAACAAAGAGATCTTGGCATCATTATCGCTGAAAGTCTCAAGCATGACAAGTGGGAAAAAAGCATCAGAAATCTGACCAGCATTCTTGGTTTCGTAACAAGAAATTTTGAATACGAGTCAAAGAAAAATCATGCTAGTGCGGCCGTATCTAGAATATGCAGTGCAACTGTGGTCTCCTACCCTACGAAGAGACGTTAATAAAAGGGAGAAAATTCATCTTGAAGGAACGAAGATGATTCCTGCACTCCGCTATCGCAGCAACGAAATCCGTCTTAAGCAGCTTTAACTCATCTCCCTGGATTAAAGAAGACTGAGGATAACTCATCGTGACCTATAAATTTATCAATGGTTGTAACGATGTTACCCTAGAAAGTTTCTTTGACAAACGATAACGTGCGAATCAGAAATGACTGCCCTAAATAAATAATGAGAACCTTCACGATGTCCCAGGTTTTAAACTTCTTTTCAGGGAAAATTGCCAGAACCTGAAACCAGCTACCCGAAAATATCATTTCTGCTGACTCTGTAGGCGCATTAAAAAGTTGTCTCGATGAATATTAGATAAGGAACCTCCAGTTCCATAAAGTACTGATTCCGTATCTTTTTTAACTCTTGGGACGTGTGTATGATTGCGGTGTGTGCGTGTGCGTGACTGAAATGTCTGTGTAATTCAGGTGCATGTGCGTAATTGATGCCTTTGCGTTAGACGTCATGGGACTTGGGTAGCAACTCAAGAATGGACCAAACGCTTCTTGCTGAGGCCTTATTTTATTCTATCCTGGTGAAATTGCTCTCGTTAATCATCTTTGCTGTGCTATCGAGACTAGTTTCATCTCAGAGTTCAGTTCCAATTTATAGCTTACAGATCGCTGCTGTCAGGGAAAATATCTGTTGCAACTTCAGTCAAAGTAATCACGTTTGAGAGTTCATGTACTACGCTAAGAGTGTTATCTCTGATGAGCGATTTCATAATTGAGAGAATGTATATTCACGGAGAAAAAAGTAATTGCATTCATGCTGTCGTCATGGTTTTCGTGTTTATCGTTTAACTGCGGTTGTTGGTACGGAAATGCGATTATTTGGTATTAAATTGGTTTCGACTTGCCATGGCACACTCCTGACATCATTGACATTTTTATTGCACGCGATATTGGACATTTCGTTTGCTATGCTTTCTTCAAGAGCTCTGGGTAATTCTAGTGTCCTTGCTAATGATTTATCGCCGTCATTCCCTGCTTTTGCATGGTGTAGCATTCGCATTACGCACTCTGCGGTATGTTCGCATGAGAAATTGTTCAGTCGTTTCACCCTGCTTGCAAGTCGGTGTTAGGTAACAGTTTTATATGTTCAGCATGGAAAAAAGGAATACACTCTCAGTAGGAGGTGTGTTGTAAAATTTAATGACTTATCCACTATATAGTTCGTAAGTTTTCGTTACGTTCTCAATAGTACGAGGTCAACATAGTGATAGCCGCAGCAGCTCTGTACAAATAGTCGCACGGGTAACATCCAGTGTATGAATTTTTTCCATGCTGTTATGTGAAGTGAATGATGTTACTGTGATACTAGAACGGTTTTAATAGTGTTAATATTTTATGATACCAGTGCAGGCTTTCAATGAGTTATTTTGTTGTGATGACCGCCGATATGGTGGACGTTTTCCTAGCTATTTTTGGCAACCATTTACCTTTGACCGACCTTTCTACGGCCGGCCGACACTACACCTTTTTTGTCTCTTTTTGATGATCGCATCGTCATTGCTGCATTATTTATCCCAGCGCATATATCGCAATTGGTTAAGGTCGTTATCTCGATCATAAAGGAGGTAAAAAATAAATTTATGGTCATGTGATAAATATGTATTTTTTTCTGGCCAGTCATTCAGAGATCACAGCTTTTACCAAGTTCGATTGTAAAAAATTATTTCACGCGTAAAGTTCGATTATCTAGGTTTTCAAAAGTGTTGGACAATAGTTTCGGCGAAACTCTACATTGTAATGGATATTCATTTATATTCATATTATTTTACACGAGTGTTTCAGACACAGCAGATGCAGTGCGAATAGCAATAAAGCTTTCTTTTCGTACCGACCTTTCGAGTTTTCTTTGAGTGTTTTTGAGACTTGTGACGCTCATGCTGATCGTGAGGAAGTGCCGGCCAGAATACGAAGCTTCGCTCGACAAATTGATGTTGAAGGTTAGGTATTCAGTCGTTTTCAATTAGGGAGCGGGAGACATGTTTTCGTTTTTTGAAAGCTAAGTGAAATAATCATGCACGATGTTCTTTTGCAACACAGTTGAAGTATTTAGCATTCAATTTGTTACGATCAGTGGAAAATATTTGAAGCTATTTAGATCAGTACTTGATTTATGAATGCTGTGTGGTGACACAGGGTTTGTGGAAAGTTCGTCTTGCTGAGTGCGTTGCATACCTGTGTGAAATCTGGACGTAGTCCTACGTGCATACGCCGTTCATGATCCCCGATAATTTTGCTTTCGTAGTACTATAATTAAAATATTTTACACGATTGAAAATAACATAAAATAATCACGAAACATTTAGTTTGCATTAATGAGTGTACGTTGGAATTTGCTGTCGTTATCTGGAGATGTATAATGGAGGACAATTTTTTGGTCTGAACGAGATATTGCATGAAATATCTCTCCTCTTTATACCCACCTCTTATTTAATTTGCCCATTTTTTAAACAAAGCATTTAGAATACAAGTCTAAAATGAATTATTTCTGGTATAATTCAGAATCGCCAGTGGTAAGTGTACAGTAGGTGTATAGTCTCCCATACAAGAGAAGGAGGAACGGGTGTTGCCTGGACCTACCTAGTAAGCTTGGCTCACGCGTCTTGTCTTGGTGAAGGTGTCCATCGCTTGCTGAGTTTGCTCAGTAAACATTTAGCGATGTTGGTGAGCCACCGCTTTAGTTCATTACATGACCTTTTAGTTTTTGTTGCCTGCTTTATAATTATTTTCCACAGTATTTTCCGTCGTGGGCTTGCCTCGTAAAACAGCGTAAAAATGTTTACGGTTTCTTGCTTATCGCTAGAAGTGCCTTGCATGGAAAATAGAAAGCAATTATTTTCAATTTTTTTTATTTTTTTTTAAATATGTTCTTGATGATTTGTGCTTTATAACGGATGCTTGCTCGTGTGCATCTACGTCCTCAGTGATGTATTTGTTAAAAAGAGTTCTCCATTATGCTGTCTGGGTGTCTAGTTAACGATTCAAATATGAACTTTTATACTCGGTAAAACATTTTTTCCCTTGCCATTTTGATATCATGGGATGCACTTTTACCTCTATATTTTAGGTTGTGATGTTGACAGACTTGGCTAGTGCAGAGAAATTCCTACCTGCTTCCTGACAAGTTGTTCCCTAGTCAAGAAGCCAGCGTGTTTATCGCTCGTATAAACGCATTCCTCAACCGGCAAAGTGGAATTGCGAAAATGGATGGGTAAATGGATTAGAATACTGTTATATTTATGGGTGAGAAATTAATAAGCATTGCAACCTGACGTTTGATTTCACCGATGTTGTCAGTTGTTACGATGTGCTTTTTCTCGACTTGTTTACAAATGACGTAGAAGTGAGTAAGAATTGAATGACTTTTAAACGACGTGAAATGCCTGCAACTTTCACTCTGCACTTTTGGATACTATAACTCGTGATCACTGAGAGTATTTGCATAAAAACATCTGATCAATTAAATCGTCAGTATCTGGTCCGTAGTTAAAAGTATGAACGCAACGCATTTCAATTCAACATAATTAATATCTCATTTTACTCATGACTTCGATCGTCTCGTATTTACGTCAGCATAGTGCCGCAGGGCAGAGAAAAATGTCAAAAGTGCTTTAATTTGTAAAGCTGCCGCTGTGCTTAACTTCCACAGGGTAATTTTGTCATTATCGTCCCACGTTATTAGTGAAGCTGAAAAAATGCAAGTTTAAATAATTTTTTCCCTTTGGTTTTTCAATTTCTGCACAAAATCCTTATCTCTTTTTAATTCTTTCATATGCCTGTGTTTGAGCCCTTGAAAAGATGTATGTACTGACCGTTCTTACTCCAGTATCCTTGTTAACTGGACTTGATACAGGTGTTGTCTGTTGTATGCTCGGAGGTATGGCTGTGGTTTCAAGCGCAATAAGTGAATAGATTTTTTATTCGGCTGCTAACGAGGTGGAGTGGCATTGATGATTTTGCATTGGATAATTTTGGAGATTAAATAACTATTGAGAAATTTTTATTGTGACTCAAAATGTCCTTAAAATGAAAGAATGTGCTCATCGGCATACTTGCACGGTATCAAGTTTAAATTTAAGGCGATACTTCTTTTGAATTTTAGTGCTGTCCAAACATTCAGTGCTGAAAGTTTAGTTTGTTAATGCGTAGCATGTTTCGTAATGCAATGAGTAATAAATTTCTATAAATTTAAATGTTCGTGCATATTATTGTCAACATACAGCGATATTTGAGACGACAATGTTGTTGTTATTCTGCACCGCTATGCAGCGATACTTGGGTACTGTGTCACTTTACTGATATCATTTTACGTAGCGATGATATTTATCGTAGTGCTGATGTGCTAACGTTTTTTTCACGTTAAATTTGTATCGTCCTAATCACCAAGTGTGCATGGACGTGTGTGCCGTAAATCAGGGACGAAAAGACTTCGTTAAAATTGCCTAAATCTGGCATGTCGGTTTTGAAAAATGAAACCTCCTGTCCTCGTCTCATCCAATGCTATGCGTCTATATGTAGACGCATCGTTTTCAATGTTATTTACTCGAGTCGTCATGGCTTGACGCAAATGCTTCTGGGAAAGCATGGGCGAGCTCGCTTTCGAAACGTATTTCACGTTATCTATTAGTGAATTATAGATTTTATTATATTTTATGTGAAATAAAGTTACGGTGTAAAGGCAAAGCCGTGATGAGATTAGGAGCTGAACAGTGGTTACTGGGTGAGCTATCGTTGAAAGTAATTATTTATGTTCAACACTTGTTCGTGTGAACACAGAAATACAGTAAAAAGAAAAAGGTTGTGCAGCTTTTGAATTCGAAATTCATATTTTTTCGCCACAAAGATTTAGTTGTGATTGAGGAGCGGCTTTTAAGCGAGGTCAAAGCGAAACCTTTTAATTTTGTTTCCCAGTTTCACATGAGATTTGCGTTTCTGATCTGGTTATTAGTATACGCATTGATCGGCTTATCGCTAAAGCTCTTGAATTAAACTAAGCAACTCAAAATTCTTCAAAGATTTTTTGTACAAAACCCGAGGGGTGACATAGCTAATGAATGAATGTAGTGTGTGTGTTAATCTTTTGATTGTGGACGTTCCCGTTACCCCTAGTAAGAACTCTGCATGTTTTTATTCCTTGAATTTTACACAATTCCACTGTGTCAGTAAACAGCGAAAGTTTTAGTCTTGTTTGTAAAAGGAGGGATGATGCTGACGATGAAGCAACATTGAATCTTTCTCTTTCGTTTCTCTCGTTTAAAATACCGATATTATATTCTAAAACTCGTTTTTGCGATTTTGTCGTATATTTCAAATATTGTTTGAATTACGTAGATCTCGAATTGTTGTGTTTATTTCATTTTGATTGGATGCTACATCTAATTTTTTCCGTTCATAAAAAGATAATTTTTTCATTTTGACAACTCGTGCTTATGATGCAAGTTCGTTAGTGTTTTCCATTAAAGTCTTATTCGTTTGGGAATATTTTTAATTTGCAGGTATTCTACCTCAGCGAATCACTAAAGTCTAGATATCTACTTTTCATACAGCATGTGAAGTTACGTCGGTTGGCGACGGTTTCTTCTAACGGAAGGAGCATCTTCATGTCTGATGTTACCTATTGTGCAGGACCTGTTTAAACCTTCAGTCCAGAAAAGCAGCTTGCAATTACAGATGATCTTGATAAAGGACATGATTAGTTTTAGATGTTTGTTTAGTCTAAATCAAAAAAACACTAGAGATTGGGTCATTAGATCATTTGGAAACATGGAGTAAGTAATACTCAAGTTCCAGCAAAATCAGGATATGTCTGGATAAGTTATCAATAACCGAAAAGTTTTATTCGGCTGTAAAATGCCCGTTCAGAGTCTTGGCTTCAGGGCTCAAAGACTTGAAAGTCTGACGAGCGATTCAGTGCCAGATCGAAGGTACGATCAAACGCAGCATCTAAAGCTGCTCGGCCGTGCCAATATTTACGGAGGTAGGCCCATCAAAGGCCAGCTAAATGAACATCGGAAGCAGCTGTCTTCATACATGAGGCGTCTCCAGTGATTGTTGACGATGCAGCCAGCTATCTACTGCTTGCGGTCTCTACAGATTTTTTTAGAATACAGAATGGGATAGGAAGTGATTTGGATATGAGAAACGGGTTCTTTTAGAATTTGTGATCTTTTGAAGTGGATGGTCTTTACTTACTATATTAAGTTTTCTATTTCTCTTCTTTATGGGTGTTCTACTTCAAGGGGCGTGCTTTCTTGCTGATGAGACGTGCACATTTTTCATAGGTATGTATGCCCCTTTTCTTGTGTAACGGTTCTTCTAATTTGTACGTACTTTACTTGACGAACCGCCTCGTTTTCTTGATGCATCGTTGCTCTGCGTCTTTAGAGGGAACTCGTGCATACTATTCAGACTGATGCATCTTCGTAAGAGAACACGCCTTACCAGATTGCTTGACGTTTCTGCGTTACTCTCGTCTGTTGTTATTCTGTTTATGGCACGTTCATGGTTTTATTCTGGTACTTCTTGTGGACGTTTGGTACATCATTACGTTAAATTTTTCATGGACTTACGTAAACAAATGAGAGTACAAGAGCGATCCTATCTAGGGTAACTGCTAGGCAAATTGTAACATATGTAGGTTGTAAGAACACGTTGCCGAAAAGAATGTTGAAAGTAATGCAATTTGTTTTATTAACATGAAAACTAAAGTATTACGTGATAACTCAATCAGTGCTGAAACGAAGACATAACGAATTTTTCCTGGCATGAGCTACTTACTCGGGAGCATTTTTTCAGTTTGCCATTGAAGGGGAACAGCTACAGTTTATTTGAAATTATGATGAAATTTACATGTTTATGATAATTCTATCCAGTGCAAGTTTATAAAAGACAGTTGCAAAAAAATGGTGTCCAATGTAAAAAATCTGCGAACAAAATGCAATGAAAGGGGATATGGTCGGGATACTTAATCCCTGGAGGGAGACGTCAGGTATTGAGTTTCTGGAGAGCAAAGCAAACCTTACACCTGCGACACGCCCCTCTCCGGACCCGCATGTATTCGATTAAAAATGCAATTTTTTTCGGACTTCGAGTCGAACATTGCGGCGAACGTAGCGGCTAATTAAGTTATGCGGTATATCAACGTAACTTTATGGATCATTGGGTTGTGCATGTAGCAGGATTTGGTCGTGCTATTGCATGGATTGCAATGAGATTGTGTGCTCATTTTTTTAACCTAATACCGATGGTAATCAGCTCATTTTTAAATTGATGTTCGAAAATTGTTCGTTCTAGTCTTGTTTTCGAACTGCACCTCCCAAGATTTATGTTTTATTTATGTTCCTGATGAATTTTGGTTTATGAGACTGAATAAACGTAATAGGCTCAAGGACTGGATACAATTTTGCTGGACGTATGGTTTCTATGTGAATTTTTATTATAGGTTTGTGCTCGTGTACTTGTGAGTGTTTTAAAAATTGAAATGAGACCAGGTATTTTTCTTTCACAGTTACATGTTAGACTTACTAAATGAGGTCACTGTAATAAACTTATGGATAAAAGAAAAAAGAATCAATATACAGTACTCCCGTATGAAATTAAATTTGTTCGTTGTTATTGTGGCATCAGTCCTTCGAGTTCACCCATGTTGTGAGTGAGGCGATTTGTTACGATGATTACTACTGAAAACTGATGTGTGTACTACAAATTCTGATTAGTTGCCACCAGACAGCTATGAATATTTTCTTACGTGGGTGAACGTACGTTTTTTCTGTGTATGTTACTGCAATCTTTTGTTCGCCTTGACGACGCCTTATTTTATCTTGCGTCTCGGAGGTTTGTATACATTCCTTGTATCATGTTTTATTGAGTATTGAACGAGGCTCATGCAATCAGCGTAACAAATGGTTTCTGATGAAAAGCAATCATATTTTTTACTCCGTTGACGAGCTTTCGAGGAGCATAGTTAACAGAGCTTTCGTTCCTGCCTACCTCCGGTATTTGACTATGCTTTGCATCTTGTCTGTGTCTAGCCTTATTCCCTTTACACCTTCCTAATTATGTCCTTATTTTTCTTTAACTGCTGATGCCTTCACTGTTTTTTTTCTGCATAGCTTTCTCCTTTCTTCTTTTAGATCCTCCCTTTTTTTCTTTCTGCTTAATTTCTCTTGAATGAGGCGCCTGCAATTTTAGCGAGGGACATCAAAAGCTCGAAGCCCATGAGGGCCAAGCTCTTTGTCACTTCGGTCGCTCTCTTGCAGTGATGCACTCTGCAACTGTCATTGGAAACGCTTCCGTTGCAAGTTTTGTCGCTCACTATCGAGTGATCCTGCCCATCATGCAGGAAAAGTACCGTGTTTATCGTTTTGTCAGCACCTGCTAGTAATTTTAGTGAACTCTTGTTGAATTTTTCATTTATAAGGTTTATAGCAATACCACCTGGGTGAATTCCTACTTTATCGTCGTCGGCTAGGAGAATTCGTTCTAAAAAATCTCAGCAAAGCGGGATATTTCTGTCAATTGGAGTATCAACAACGCGTCCGAAAGAAAGTGCGCGCTAACTATGCAGAGAAATGATTAGTTAATGCGAATTGCATACCAATTGAATTACAAGACTGTTTATTTGCATGAATTACATTTGTTAATTCGTTCCTTTAGGAAGGCGTATTTGAAGATGTTTGTATTTCAGCGCAACTAGAAGTTTTGATGATCTCAGGAGATGGACAGAATTTATCCGTGCTCGGAGTATCGTGGTAATTGTTTCTCTCCTCATCAGTATTTATCAGAGACTCGGCGCCCCCAACTCTACAGTAACATGCTCAGTTTTCTTATAGAACAGTAAACATTACGCGATGAATGAATTATGACATGTTTAATGGAACAAATAACTTTTCCTATGCAAAAACCAGTTGATTCCGATAAAACAATATTGCCCAGTTGACTCGGTCTTTGGGTCATAGTTTTACTCGAGGTATTTATAACAGGACAGGTAGTATTTGGCTCGATCTTCTATTGCTTTGTTACCTTGCTGGTAAACAATCCTTTTAGAATGCTGTTGAAATACAGTCCGATGGAACTCGGTTATTTTTCTGACGTTTTGAATGCACTAAAAATAATTCGTCAATTAAGTTAAAGATAGGGTATCTCTGATTCGATTTGATGAAAATACATAAAAATTTTAACAATCATTGAATGATACACGTTGAAAAGAAGCAGTTTTTTAAATATGATTTAGTTGTGTCAAGGTTGAGCCAACGAGTTTAAAACTATCTAGTGTTTTTTATTATTTTACTTTCAATTGACGCCGATGATAACTGCGGACTTCTAAATAAACTGTTTGAACTTATTGACGATTACTCGTCTGCTAAATGTATGTAATATATTACCAGGATCAATTCATTCGCCAGAAAATGCTGAAAAAGTCTAATCCGATCAGTTAAACATGGCACTGCCTATTGCACAAATTGCTGCCAATGTGCAATTAAATCTAGAGGATTTGGTCGACACCGATTTTTACTAAGAGCTCAATCAGTGCCGTAGTAATAGTGAACAGTTCACTGATCTTTATTCAAACACCCTTGAGCAGCTGAATTTTAGATGTTATCCAAGGACTACTATAAGTAGTCCTTTATGTTTAGTCCTTGAGTTTACAGTAGTCGTTGATGTTATCCTAAATCTGTTTTTTTATCGTTTGTTTAAAGTATAAATTTAGAAATTCTCAAAATTGTAAAAGTGATCATAGATATACTTTTAATGAGTCTGAGGTGGAATTATTAAGTTCAGGAGTCACAGTTGGATTTACTAAGTTCCGAACTCGGACTCGAAATTTTTTGGAGTCCAAGTCGAATGATTGAGCTCGGAAATGCAGAGCCGTGGTAGCGAGTCGACCATCAGTCAAGGCTGGCGTGCCATTTGTACATGTTATGCGTCTGCAGAGTGCGAGCTCGCACGATGAATCTCTCTATTTTGGTGCTTGCAATTAACTCCTAGACTGATGGCTTGCTTCGAGGTTCTTAGCTTTAGATTGGGACTGGGAAGTAGATCTGGATTTTTTACTCGTGCTGGCTAATGAGATACGCTGTTTGATCTCTCACTCGCGTGTCTTAAGAAGAAAAATACCCAATTAATTTTGAATTCGTTGAGCAGAAAGCGGTCACAGCTCGTCTCTACGCTTAAAGGAGTTCCAGAGTCTTATTATTTTAACCAATGTTCATTTGATCGCGAATAACATCTCGTGAGTCATGTCAGAATCGGAATTGAATTACTAGCTGTGTTATAGTTTTCATGATCTGGTAACAAAATAGGTATTATACACATACAGCAATACATTGTTTTACATCAGTGATACACATGCCACTCCTGAATGTGTGTTTTAATTCAACAAAAAGACCTAATTATGTTTGCGTGATGTAGTTGTGTTCATGGTGCTTTAAATAAATCTCAGCAGTAGTAGGGCTGTATGCGCTGCACCGTTTTCACGCAGCAAATTATATGCAAAATACTGTTCGATCTCGAGACATTTTGTTCTTTTTGGCAGAAGCAGATTTCGAGTAAACGACTAATGAAGTTCCTTTTGCTCATAAAGTGTATGCTAGTTCCTTTCGAGAAGGATAACTTGTCTACATTTCGGCTGAATAATAATTAGATATCCATTGGTTGCGTCTGTTATAAGAAGTTGAGCAAAGTCTGTACTACTCGTTTGCATGTGTACCGTAAAAAAAGTTTGAAGACCCATTTGAATTTTAACCCTAGAGCGGTAACTTGGGGCGATTTTCTCCCTAATTACCACGTTTTCTCCGCTTCTTAAATAGAGGGTTGATATTCTATATAGGGTTAAAGCTTTGTATTGAACTTCCTTTCAAATGATTACCTACTCGTAGTTTTTTGTTCTACGTTTGAGAAATAGGACTTCTCAACGGATACAACTATTATTTTGGCTTGTTATTCTGCTAAATTGCTGCTGAAGTATTGGAGGTGAGCTCAATATAATCTTCAAGAAAAGATGAGAAAAACACTTGCTCACAACGACGAATTCCTTCGATTTTGATAAGTTTGAGATATTTGATATGTGGGCCGTATCCCATTTATTTATTATTAGAAGTGTCTATACCCATGCATTCGATTGCTCTTTATTTTATTCGATCATAATCTTCGTTTAGACTTTCACACTCGACAATTTGGACGTTTGTTCATTTTAGGAGCAGGGATGGGTTGTGCCTATTGAGTCGGCACTGCAGTCAGCTGTTGTGTCGGCTTCATGTCGACGTTTGAAATGTGTCTGAGTGTCAACTCAGGGTTGCCAGAATTGTTACGTTCGTACCAGAAGTGTTACTTTTTGCTTACAAATCTTCATTTTGATACTTTTGTTACGACTTCATCAGGTGTTTCTATTTCAACATTCGAAGTTAGTTTACATAGCAATTGGTGTTTGAGTTAGTGGAATTTCAGAGAATCATTTCAAATGCACGTACAAAGCATATGTTCGAAACACGTTTTGTTCTGCTGCTCTCCACCGCTGTGCAGTTCGCGAGTAGCTGGGCCAACGACAAGTAACAGGATGATCTTGATTAGTTTTAGACCAATGCGGGAAAATTACGATCGGACAAAGAGCTTAAGTACTTGGGGATAAAGATCTTAAACTTTTATGCACCGTCAATGAAGCCAATTTTCAACCAGTTCGTCATATGATACATTTCAGGCAATTGATTCAGCTAACGTTATTGTGGAGAAAATACACTCTATAATTCCCCTTCCGTTGAATTTCCCAATAATAAATTGAAAACAAAGTATAAACAATTAAACATAAGGGAAACTCACTTTAGAAGGCACGTATTGCATTAGTGCAAATGAACCTGCGAAATTTTGGAATGATGTTTCAAAACAAACAGAGGGTGATGGTCTTTGTTATCCATTACTGTTCTGACTAATGCTAAGCCTACTCTCATTGCCTTATTTTTCTGCGTGTTTCGAGTGGTCATTTTCTCTACTAAATATTATAGTAAAAAACAGATTGCAATTGAAATGTAGATATTACCTACCTTTTTATTATCCTCTTTTGTATTCGAAATGTCTATTTGCTGACACTTGCTGTACACACTAAAACCCTTCCAGCAATTAAGTTAATAGCAGAAGAGAATTTATACGACACAAACACAAAAAGAAATTACTTTCTGAAAAGTTATTAAACATTTTTATTCTCCTTTCTTTGTACGCAGGGTAAATTAACTTGGTGATAGAACACGATTTTTGCATGTGTTAGAATATAGTGAAATAATACAAAAAATTTGCATACGCTTGATCAATGTTCTAATATATTACAAAATTTCCACTGCAAACAATTCAACAATTATCATGATGTAGAAGTTATATGTTCAACGAATACATAATGAGTTTAGAAGCATGTTGTACAGACGCATAAAAGGGTATTAATATGAAAATAGTTAATTATTTAATGTTGAAAATTTGTTACGTTTTCGTCAAATTTGTTACGTTTTGAGCTTGGAAGTTGTTACTATTCACAAAAACCTTCTGGCAATCCACTGTCAGTGCGTGCTTGAATGTAATCAGGTGTGGTGTTGTGTCGCGGGTGCTCCGTCCGCTGCGTGTGCCATCCATCCGCTGCGTGTGCCATCCATGTTTCTTTTATGCTCGTGCCCACACCTCTGAGTGTCACGTCAGTTGTGGTCTATGCAGTACGGCATGTGTGTTTTTATGATATAATACAGTATTGAAGTGTTTGGCAGTTGTTTTGTGTCATCATATTTAAGTGATCCTATCTATAAGCAGATTGAGGTTTAAAATACATTTTCAGGTTATGAGTTTATTCAGAATTTTATATAACATATTGCGTGGATTGAACTGCTGCTTGCAGTCCACGAAATAAGGAAAGTATGCCTCCCAAGAATTAGGGCAGATATTGGGCTCTGCTATCACCCTGTCTCCCGGAGTGAATGCATTTTTTTTGTGCTTAACTACAGGCCTGTTATTCAGTTCTCGGTACGACGTTTTAGTGGAGTATAAATTACGAGTTAATGTCTCAATGCCGTAAAGTTCAAGTGCATCCAAAAACTAGTAGTAGCATCAATTCAATGCGAACTGAGTTTAAGGGGCACTCTATGATTCTGGCTTGCTTTTTTTAATATTTTTCGAATGAATTTGATCGCGCACATGTTTTTCTGAAACATGTTATGCGTAGGTGAGAGTGACACTAAAGCAGTATGAGCTCTGCTTCATGAATTGATTTTCGGGTTTCACAAATAATTTTCGGCTTCTGTAGCGCGCTATCCACCGGCACTCTGTAATGGTGGCTGAAGAACAAGTTGTTCGTGTGTTCGTGTTTGTGTTCAAAGTCTTCGATGTATTTGTAAAGTCGAGTGTCATCATGTTTTAAAATTAACTTTTGACCACCAGCTTTTTGTTAGTTGTGTACACGTATTTGCACTTGTGTTTAAAAGTTATTTTGAACAGATTTTCGGGAGAACTTTTATTCCATAGACAATTAGCATTAACACATGTGTATTCCAGCACATGCCTTTCATGTGTTGACTGCATGCTTCAGTATCTCGGTGTTATCATCATATTTAAGCTCTCTACTCTGATACCGTGTATCATTGCTGAGATCACTTTTGTTGTGGCTGCGGTGGTTAAATTTATAGGTTTATTTTATGCTCCCTATTACTTCAGTGTAGTAGAGTTGAGGATTGCTTTATGTGCTGGCCGAGCTAATACCATCAGAAGTATTCTCTGAGAAGCTTGTTTATACTGCTGAGTCAGCAAGCAAGACGGTGTCATCTTCCTGCATTGTGATGATAAAAACAGGTGGCAGCTTGAGCCTCTTTTGCCGTGCTCCTGCCCCGGTGTGCATGGTTGTCTGCATGCCATTAACCCGAGCATGACTTCAAGTGCTCAGCCGCATAGCACCGAGCGTTGCCTCGATTTTGTTATTCCCTTTCGAGGATTTATATCGGTTGTGTATTCAGGCGGCATCAATTAGTGTTTATGAATTGAAATATATTTCTTGGTAACGAAGACATGTTAGTCGTTGCTGTAAATAGCGTATGAGTTTTTAACATAAGACAAAGCAGTTTCTGACAGCAAAGGGGAAATTGTTCACTGAATATTTTTACTTAGTCAACAACTTATTGTTTTAAATTCAGTGATCTCGCTGCTCAAAACGCTTTGAACAAAAATATTTTTGTCTAAAAATTCTGGTAGCTTTCGGAGTTATTTAGATTTTATTAAGTCATTTAAGTTTAACATTATGATCCCGGAATTAGTGTCGAAGAGAACGTTAAATTCTGCTTCTCTTGAATCGTCCTCTTGCATCACCGAGTGTAAATTCTAATGTCCACTTGAAAAGCGTGGAATATTTAGAACTAGTAGAACCACACGTGAAAATTCACGTGTTTTTTAATGAAATTTTCCTTTGATTTGCGAGTGATTGCGGGCTTTGCAAAGGAGTTTCTACATTGAAGGATGTGCGTTTGGTATCCGGAATACAATGCTTACAATACACTGTATATCCTATCGAATTTTCTCCTATCTAAATTCTTAAGAGCGTGGCAGAGAGAAGAACCAAGCAAGCAGTAAATCGTGTATTATTATATAGGGGGATTTGGTGACCCCGGGAAATAACAATCATTCTTCTTGAGAGGACCAAGCTACACAGTCGTCTCTGCACGAACAAGTTGAAAGGAAAGAATTGAGTTTGAATTGAGGTTGTTGGAGTGGCGAGTGTGCAATGCAGGTTTCCAGAGATCAGCTTTGTTGGTGTGCACAAGGCCTAACTTCCGTTGTTGCAAGAGTCGCAGTCGCCTCTTACCATGTGACTTACTGGAGCTTGAGCACTCACTTGTTTCCATGGCTGAATTTTGTTTTCTTTCGGTGTCAAGCAACAACATGACACCGAGGAGAACAAAATTCAGCCATGGAAACAAGTGAGAGCTCGAGCTCCAGGAAGTCACATGGTCAGAGGCGACTGCCACTCCTGTAACAATTACAACTTGGGTGAAGTTAATGAATACTTGAGTTGGGTGTCATCGTCTTAGCGAGCATGTCTGGATTGATTACTCGTTTTATCTTGTACAGTTTAGCTTTTGTAGTATTGACGACTTCCACGTCCTTGCTTCGATTTAGATCAGCGATTGTCTGGACGGAATTTGTTTTGCGTTGTCGTTCGACTCAGCATATTAATTTTTTTCTATTATGCTCCATTTTGCTATTATGATCGGCTTGATCCTAGAGGCTACTATTACTGTTCGTGAATTATTAAGTTTCGTTCACTCTCAAATATTGACGATCATCTCGACGGCTTGTATAGTTTCCTTAGCAAATTTCACTCTCAGTTGAAGCCAGAAATCTGTGTCTTCAGATTTTGTATCAGATTACCACTGTTGAAGAATAACTCCAGATTTAATGATATAGTTAACAAAACTACTTACAGATCCTGGAGTACCTGAAGTGTGCGTGTGCTGTCTTAAGTGTTGGTTATGAAATTCCTCCATCTGTTTGATTTGATGTGCGTCAGTTCCCAGTAGAACATTGATTTTGCTCTTTCATTGATTGGCACACCATAACGCAAACACTTGTTTATACTTGTACATCCATAGCCGTATTTCTTGTCCAGTGCAGTTGCTGAAAGTTCGTCGGACAGTTTGTCATTGAGACATTTGGGTTAGCACCCTTCTAAACTTTCTGCATCACGTGCTGATCAAAAAACTCCTACTCTTTGGTTTCAAGTTTGAGCCTGAGAAGAGAAAAATATTTTTTTTTATAGTTAACAGCAGGTATGAATCTATTTTTTTAAACGTTCCAGTCAATTTAAAGTAATGCGATACTAGAGAAGTGTAACAACTGTTGAACTTGCGATGTTGTTGAACTTCAAATGACCTAGAAGTAGTGGCTTTGTTACTTGTAGAAACAATTTATTCACATCCGTTCCTATGATTGAATACTCGGGCTGATTGGAAGAATACTTGAATACTTCCTACGGCGCTGATGTAGTGTCGTACACTTGTTTGTGTTTGGTTGCAATCGACGGGCACATTTTTTTCTTATCCCGCGCCTTTTGAATTTTCATAATCTTATTTGTTTGGCGTGTTATAATTGTCTAACGAGCTTCTTGGATTTTGACTTCCCAAGTTTCATCATATTAGTTAATGTAAATATGGAGTACTTTGAATTCTTATCTTATAAGAGGGGGGACAAATAGCTTTTGTTCTTGCGTAATCTTCTGCTGGTTTGTGAGTGTTCTCATTAATGGATCAATATTTTGTTGCATTCGGTGCGGACACTTTACTTTCAAAATTAGATGTTGCATTATGAAAAAAGTCTTTGGAATGAGCATTGGTAACCTCTGCGAAAATTGAAACTTCACTTCAATGTTCAAAAAAAACATTTGGCTAATAAATTTACTGCGTTGACTCTTTATAAATAGAAATATCATCACGAATTTGGAATAGTTATAATGTTCAAATTACTTCTTCAGTCTTCGAGTTGGTTTGCAACCATTAGTGTTGGCTATGTTCTTTAGTGAACAGCATTCTAGAACACAAATAATGACAATATTGTAGTGCATGAATGAATAAGTGCTGATGGAACTGCTTTCAAACGAAACATAAATACTTGTTTTTCGTAATAGTTAGGATAATACCAGGAGCATCAAACGCTGCAGTTCACGAATGAATACACACATTTCGATTGAGGTTCTACACGGAATTTTTGTCCTGATTGATTTAAGAAAGTTTCATGGTACACAATATTCTGCATATTTAAACAGGTTCATCCTCTAAATAGAAAAGTAATGCATAAATTCAGAGAATTTCTTACTGCTCCCAAATATTGTGTTTTGTGTACCTGCGATGCGAAAGCTACAGTTGGCCTTCAAGGGACATTAAAGTTCCCAAGACAACTATTAAGAGAGTTCAAGGCTCTAGCGCAAACGTAGACCAGACTTGAAGAAATAGAAAGGCACTGGCAGCATTTGTATGCTCTCAAGTCTTGAGAACGCCAGGCTGTCGTTTGTAGTGCATTGTTATCTTGATTGCTGTTAAAACTAATATATGTTCAAAGATAAAGCGCTTGTGACTCCTTCATGAATACTTTCTGATTTTTTTCCCTCTGATTTTTTTCCCTCCAATGGAATGTTGGTAGATAGTCACGTGAAAAGCTGATATTCCAGTTAATTTTTACTTCCCTCTCTCAATTGTTTTTAATTTGAAAGGCCTTTAGGTTTAGCTAGAGCTAAGGTAAGAAATTTCCTTAGTTTAGATATTCTACAGGGTGTCTCAAAAAAACTGTACTCACACTTTAACTGTCACTAACATGCTGCATTTTTTGTGTTGCAGGCCTTTTTTGTTTTAAGCATTTGCGAACATGATTCTTCAATTACATTTGTTTTCTGTATTCGAAGATGTTCCATTTTACTCTATGTTCATACATATATAAAGGTTTTCTCGTCATTCAGAGTGCGAGTACATTTTTTTGAGACACCCTGTATTATCTTTGCCTCTTTTGGGAATACAATATTGAACTCGGTTACCTCTGTTAATTCCTCAAAAAATCTCTAATATTTTTCATTATATGTCAACTTTTAATATACCACGAGAATTCAGTCTTTGTTCGTCACTCTGACTTTGATGAACCGCTAGCCTCTTCTGACGACGGTCGTTTGGCGAAATAATTAGTTTGCCTACTTCTTTTTGGTGCTGTGCTCTACCTCCTTAAAAGGCAGTAGATGCCGTCGTCATTGCTCGCAATGATTTGTTCAAACCACTGGTGTGAAGCTCTCGTGAGGTCGGGCCGCACTTTGATAAAAGTACTAGGATGAGTGCACGAAGAAATCAAAAGTAATGATGCTACGCAACTTAATCTTGAGTCATCTATACTTGCTCTGTTTAGAAACAGTTCGTGCACAGTCGAGAAAACATTCCGACGTTAATGTTCCCGTAAATATTCGGGAAATTCATTCTTTATTAGTGATATACCGATACCAGAAAAGAGGCCGATACCGATACTCAATTTTTCCAGGTGCCGACACCGTTACTTTTATTTTTATAATAAATAATAATACACATTAATAAGAAGGAACAATTACGCACTGTTAAGAAACTCAGGATTGCACTCCTGTACAACCATTAAAAATGAAACACAAGGATAATATATTCCGTCAAGATAATGTACCGTACTCCTTTAGGATAAAAATAGATATCTTTGATAACTGTACATTCAATACTCAAATGAAAAAATTCTAAGGTTATGGTGCAGAAACATTAAACTTTCACTAGTATCAGGCGAGAGCCTGTTCCTTGTGGGGGTGTTTATATTCCCACCTACACTGGAAATACGCTCACTCTCCACTGTTGTGGGAGGGGCTGATAAATATTTACTTGCAAGCACTGATAGCAAGAGAAACCTAGGCTTATTTTCATGCCACCACATGAAAGGATTCTCTTCATTAGGCAATATTTCCATGCTTTCATAGAGCCTCATTTCCTCTTTCACAGATTACAAAGTTGAATTTCTTTGCTTCTTGACGACTGTTTCTTTGGTGTTTTTGTCGAGGTTCTTTGGCGTGATTCCTCTGCAGTTGAATGGGATCTTGATGAAATTTGAGTCATGAACTTATCAAAGTCTAACAAATTCAAATCCTCTTCTCAAGTAAGTCCAGTCGTTTCATTGGCTGAAAAGCCACCTTCGTCACTATAAGTGCTGTTGCCAGGGGTTGCTGATGAGGCGGCTTCCACTTCTGTGAATCTTTTTTTTTTGTCACACGAGCAATCTCCTTGGTTATGCTATTTAAGTTCATTCTAGAAGTAGTATCACCAGCAGCTTTTTTGTACAATGTGTGCTTGTATCTTGGATCAAAATACGTAGCCAAGATAGCATTGAAATTTGCAAGATAATCCTTATTGTTCTTTCATCGAGTCCTTAAGAGCAGCAAGAGTAGATCCAAGACATGAGTACCTGCAGGAAGGAAAAAAAAGAACAATGGTGAGCTATAGGAAATATGTTTAAAAAATTCAATTGATTTGAATTATAAAGGTAAATTAGAAAATATTTAAAATTTGAATATGTATAGTTTAACACTCTGTCCTGACGTGACTTTTCAGGCATTTTTAATTTAAGCTCATTTTAAGATGCAGAGCAACACGTGTGTCTGTGCAAACGCTGGTAGCGCAGTGTAAGCTACAGGTTGATCAGGACAATGCAGTGGCCATTAACATCACAAAGCATCTTTTTATTAAAGTTGATGTTAAATATGTTGAAAAGGTTCTAATATTTACATCGCAGTACTGAAAGGGTAACGTAATGAGTACCACTGTTCTCACCTGGTACTGCCACACACCTCAATGAAGAGCTCCAAGAATTTTATTTGTGGAATGATTAATGAGGCGGTTGAGGATCTTTCACTCAGGCAGACTGTTGTGTTATGGAATACTTTTAACAAGCTTATCAACTTTGCGATTAGATTCCATTTGTTTACATCAAGCACTGGCATGTTTGCTGTATCCACGCAGTAGCTGGTAACAGCCTTCTTTTGCTCACACAAACGATCTAGCATGAAATAGGTGCTGTTCCACCTCGTAGACATGTCTTGGATGAGTTTATGCTCAGGCAGCTCATGCTGTTTTTGTAGTGTCAAGAGTTTTCCACAATCCAGCGAAGAATGACTGAAGTGGTCAACAATTTTCTTGCTGTTAGTGATCATATCTCTGACTATTCTTTGCTCAAATAAAACATCATGAATAACAAGTTGTAATGTGTGCAAGGAGCAAGCCAAGTCACTCTGACCAGTAGCGACTATGCCTTTTACCATATTGACGCCATTATCACGAACAAGCAAATGTACTTTATAGAATGGTATATTGAAATCAGAAATGACTTTCAATTACCTCAAAAATTCTGCTTGATGTATAAGAGCTAGCAAAAGCAGCAATTCGCAAAAGCAAAATTTTTCTTTCAAAGTTTTTGTTGATGCTGTGCGCTGTCAGACTTATAAATGAATGGTTGGCATTATTTGTCCAAATATGAGAGGTGAAACTTACGTTTTCAGAATCATCAACTGTGTTCTTTACTTTATTACGGACTTTACTATGGATTTCAGGCAGAACTTTATCCGAGAAGTACTTTCGGCTAGGAAGGACATAGTTAGTTCGGCTTTACTTTTTGTATCAAACGAGAGAAACCTACGTCCTCAACCACTGAAAGTGGTTGACAGTCGCTTTCTATCATTTCTCCAATAGCTCTATGTATTGCTTGCAGTTGATCACTATTGATGTCCAAAGGCTGCTTGCAAGCAATGGTTTCGCTGATGGTCGTTTGAGTTTCTTTATTTTCAAATATTTTCTGAAGTGCATGCTGTTCTTTCTTTCTATTGTAAGAAATTGTCTAGTTGCCGCTTCTTATTAATTTTGTGTTCTTCTTTCTTGAGATCCTTTTCTTTTGTTAAACAGTTGTATTTTTCAGCATGGCTACTCCTCAAGTGTTTTCTCAATTTTGTGTTATTGAAAAATTTGCCTTCTTTTCCACCTCGTGAAATAGATTTATTACATACAGTATATGTAGCTCTTGCCTAATTTGTTTCGTCGACAATAAAATATTTCCATACTCCTGAGTTCGAACTTCTGTTGCTGGTGGAGGCCATGATAATTCAGTACAAGCAAGATACACACACCTACGACCTTCGCTGCTCAACCGCCTGTAGCGCACTGAACTTAACCAGGCTTCGTGAATCACGAGATGCCAAGTCGTTATTTTCTGTAATATCAGTTTCTTGAGGTATACAATTGAAAATTAATTTACCTGATAAATATATTTTGCATTATTTAATACGAAGTTACAAACTGTAAAATAAATAATAGGCATTATTAATTAGAAAAACTTTAAATTAAGTAGCATCCTGCTAGCACAAGTTGCGTGATCTCGGACAGATGTCACGTGTTCTCGCGTGCGTTTGTGAATACGCGTACACACTCAAACCCCTTTTCTCTGTGTAAATGAAATAGGTTGTGACAATTATTCTTGTTCAATCATAATTCTTGATATGTCTAACATTATATCTTTTATTATTATATCTGATGAGTAAATAAATTTACACAGGTAACGTTCGTTATTAAGCTTGTCTTCCGAAATTTTGCGTTACTAATCTCGTGAAAATAGTATAAAAGTATCGGAGTCTCGGTTAAGATCATTCATTTTTTTGGACGCCGATACTGATACTCGAGAAAGAGGCCGATACCAATACTATCGGTACATCTCTTCTTTTATTTGTTTCTTGAACTTTTTTAAAGTATAATGTATAACGTTGCGCGTAATGTGACAGTTTCACCAACTGTTTCCCACCAGAGAGAATAGATAGTAAGCTAGAGTCTAAGAACTGAACTGAGTGGACACGTGGGGCCTTGACATTAGCAGACTGTGACCGCTGCAACTGCAAGAAATTTATCGTATGCCATTTTGTTCCTTGTCTCAGACCCTGTGTTAGTCATCACAGTTTCGGGCAGTTATGAACTGTGTAAGGAAATGATACGTTCTGCAGCTTGTGACTGCTTTTAATAGTCCCTTCGTCATCAAAATAAGGTGTTCTAGGATGTGCTTATTAAGTATGTTTTCTGGTTGTTGTTTCATGGTTCATTTAGTTGTTCAAGTTTTGGTGGGTGGACTGTATTTATTTCAAGTGAATTTTTCAAAGTACCTGAAAGTCTTTTGAATATGTAACGGTCAAATGATATTTGTTTGCTTCTGGTGCATTGTGTTTTGTTGTGTGCAGTAGTTGATGATCGTTCATGTATTTCTAGTCCCTCGCCTGTTGACTTTTTGTGTTCTCATTTACGCGTTCTATTGGTGCAAGATTTCGCAGATATCGCATTGTCGAAATGTTGTCACATTGCTAGATGAGAATATCGAGCATTTCGAATTCATTGATAAGAGGTTCTCCAAGTATTTCTATTGAAGTGTACAGTGAATGTTTCTTATCCACTGTCGACGAAATGGCACACATTCCCCTCCAGTGTTCTTCCCCTTACATTGCCATTTGAACTGTCGTATTTTAGCTTCCCCAGTCGCCTCTCGGATTACCATTTCTTCAGCTTTATTCTGTATTTTCCCTGTGTTACATTGCGGGCAAAGTGAAAGTCATTATCGCCCGAGGTGTCGAGGCAAGTAGCTGTGTCTCTCAGTTGCTTGTCGTCTCGCGCTTGCCTTAGGGTAAAAATTCCATCACTCACGCCTCCCGGCCTACCGTCCGTGTGGCGGTAATCCCTCTGCTAATTTTAGAACCCCCTCCTGATCAATGGGCGGCTTTGCATACTTGCTCACAGATGCTTGTCGACGGACGGTGGTTTTATTTTGTTATTATTTTTCGTAAACTTCAGCTGCTGCTTGAAAGCTATTGACGCGGAATTGACGGTCAGCGAGGTACTTCTCGTTATTTCGATTTTTGCTTCGAATGTTCCAATATTGATGCGAAAATATTGATAGTGTATGTGCGGACGTCATGTTCATTTCGTTGCTTGGCACCACATAGTCAACAAATGGGTTTTTGTAGGTTGGAAAAAGGAGTTCTACCCTTTTGAATGTTAGGTGTCGAGTTTTATCTTCAGTTAGATCATGAGTGTAATATTTTTAATTGCAAAGCGTGTATACCTTTTGTTTTCATTTCCAAATTATCAAGAATGCAATCTGTGCTGCTTACTGAAATTAATTGTAGCCTGCCACTAATTTAATAGTTTTTAAGTTTAGTTTAAAGCTATTCATTTGAAGTAGAATAGAATAGAATGAGGCTGTAGGAACGAACCTTCTGGCCCATTCTTGAGTCGGATAATTACTTCGATAATTATTCGGTTGTTTACCAAAGTCAAATGCCGTATTTCTAGCCGCGTCAACCATGTCGGCAGCGGGATTCGAACCCGGGTCTTTCCGCTCGCAAGCAGATTCGCTCACCAGTCGACCAAGCTGGTGAAGCTCACCAGTCGACCAAGCTGGTGAAGCTCACCAGTCGACCAAGCTGGTGAAGCTCACCAGTCGACCAAGCTGGTGAAGCTCACCAGTCGACCAAGCTGGTGAAGCTCACCAGTCGACCAAGCTGGTGAAGCTCACCAGTCGACCAAGCTGGTGAGCTCACCAGTCGACCATGCTGGTGAAGATACATGGTGAAGTAGATGCATACAATACAGTAAAAGTCCTAATTTCCGGACAGCTATTTTCCCGGACTACATAATTTCCGGACACATGATATCCGGACACATGATATCCGGACAATCTAATTACCGGACATGTTTTCCTCTTATCTTCTTGTGGGTTATATGAATGTTTTTTTATTGTGAACATTTCATTTCAGAAAATTTATTAATTCATGTATTCGTTTTAAATAACTTCATGCTGAGAATGTTGGAGGAAAACGTTGAACCTATAGATTTTCAGACAAGTTTTAACATCAAGGATGCTGTTTTTCTATTGAGTGAATCATGGAACACTGTGAAACAAACAACCCTTTCAAGGGCATGGAAGAATTTATATGGGGAAATAGGGATACAAGTGAAACTGATTGTGATATCGTTGAAACTTAAAAATCTTTGCCTGCAGAAGAAGCTTTAATTTTAAATGAGACACTTAAACTAATTTTTGAGGGCAATCTGCTTCAAACCCTTACTTCTGATGATCTTAGAGAATGGATGGATGAAGAGAATGTTTCAACTTCTTTCACAAAGCAAAAAATGCTGTTCCACACTCTGACGAAGAATATTCTGACAGCTCTACTTTTTCAGAACAAAACAATGATGAATAAATTACTTGGGAATCTATACAAAAATCAATGTTCAAGTTGAGAACTTCATGAAAAAAAGCAATTTTGTAGCAAGAGTGAATGCATTCATGCTAGGTCACTTCAAAGGTGTTTGGCAATTAAAAAAAATTAAAGAAATGAAAGCAGCAGAAGTAAGGGAAACAATGAAAGATGCTATGAATGCCTATGAAACTAAAGAATAAAACTTCATTATAAACTTGCTATATGTTTAAGTATGTGTTATGAATTTCAAAATGCATTTATTCTTATAATTTACTTCATGTACTATTAACGTAAATATTTACAATTTTGCAGTTTGTTTTTTCTATTATTATTTATTGAACTTGTGAAAAATGCATTTTAATTTATTACTGTTACATTTATCATCTCTACGTTGCTAACACTTCTAGCAATTCTTAAAAATAAACGATATTTAGAACTCGGTCTCTCAATAAACCATATATAGAATCACCATTATTTCCGGACGTCCAGATATGATGAATTCTACTGTATTAAATTTCTGTTGAATGCTGAAAATAAGTAATAAGACAATTTTTTATTATACCTAAGCACTATTGTTCGTATATACTTCTGTTCTTTTTGACGAAATAGTTTCAAATTTGTCAACATTCAAGTGCGTAATCAATTAAATTCCTGGAACTCTTTTAAATCGGTGCATAACTAGTAAAACGGTCACTCTCTTTTTAAAAATTTACGGGCACATGAACAATAGAAGTTGATTTCAGAGCTAGAATGACAGAAGTATGGCGTACGCACTTGGAGAACGTTGTTCTGGCGTGTTTAATTCTCTGACCAGTAATGACCCGTCATTGCAAGATGCGAACTTGGAAGACGCGTATCACTCTTGACTAATTGTTCATGCGCGTGGGAACCTTATTTGGAGGGGAAATTTTGTCAGGAGCGTGGGTCAGGGCTCCCTGAGTGCGTGCAGGCGAATGCTTCATGACCTGCATTTGGGAAACGTCTTTTCAAACTGATGATTGTTTACTTAAGACCATAATTTTTTTATGTTCGTTGCAGTTGCGTTAATTTGTAGTTTTAAATTTTACATTTAATACAGATTTAATTTAATACAGTGTGCTTGCTCATTCTTAAGTGCTTGATTTTCAAGGTTGTGGATTCGTATTCCTTTAATATTATTTCTTCATTTTCTTGCCTCTTAATTTTCTTAGCCCTGCTTATTTTATGGGTCTAAGTGAGTTCATCTTGCCTTCGGCCGCAAGTGCTCCATTAATCTAGTTATTTTAGGCCCTGTTATAACAGGTCTTGGGAGCAGAGCAAGTCTAGTCCTAATTTAACATCCTGACCTTGCAAACCGTCTAGACTTCGTAGACAGACTCATTTGGACTTTTATCCAATATTCGTATTTTCTGTTGCTGTAGCACGCTCATGGGGATTTTCAGAGGTCGTATTCCAAGTTACAGGGTGCTGCGTATGACGATCGTCCGACGTAACTCTCACGGTCAAATGACGCATACTGTGTTCGCCATGGTCGCTATTATGAGTGTGGCTTTATGTCACCTGCTAGAAGTTGTACGTATAGTGTACATGTTAGACAAACAAAGTGTGGAAAATATCTAAGGCCATATTGTGTTGGATTCATGTAAACTGCTTTGCCAAGTTTTGGCCCGAAAGTTCTGATGCTTGAGTTTGACCGGGAATTTGTGGTGCATTACCGCACCACTAATATTTTATTGGTTTTGAACAGTCACTTTTAGCTAATTTTTTACGTTGAACGATGGTGATGGCTGCTAAAAATGCACCTGAGACACCTAAGAAGTGCAGGGAACCTTCACAAATTTGAAATAAATTCACATTAATTATGAAAAATGTTTTAATACACTTACCGTTTTACTTCAATAATTTCAAAAATTAAAAACTTTATATACACTGTGAAAAACTCGTTTAATCGAATGTCTGTAGTAACAGTTTGATGAAATAGATTAAAAAAATCTGTGAAGAAGACCTTGTGTATATCGTATCAATTTCTCATTTGGTAGTTCGTCCGTTTTCGATTGGTTTGCAAGTTGTGCAGGGTCAGAAGACCCACGACCTTATTAAGGTTTATAATATTGTAGTGTAGTTCGTTCTATCAGAAAGCTTTATTACCACGCATACTTGTCTCCGTTGAGGATTCTGTAGACCACTCACAACCCTGAACTTTGAAACGTGATATTAATATCGGTTGACGTCCTAATAGTTTAATGAAACGTTTGCTGTTTTTAAGTCTTGGTTATTCCAAAGCATAAAACAAGAATAAAACCTCGCGGTTATTGATAAATTTAAGGACCTGTTACTGGAGAATGAGTGTTGTAACTAGTTCATTATTTCAATTGATTTTAGCGTCTACTCCCATAATCCTAATAACACCTCTTAAATATTTTATGCTTTGCAAGCATTTTTGCCAATTTTATTGACAAAAATAGTGTTTTTCGTTGATGGAAACTAAAAACCTGACGTCAACATTTAATTCTTACTCTTAAATTCAAGTTGTGCGAATATGAGTATGGGGTTAATTAGTGGGATGAATTGAACATTATAGATTTAAAGTACAGTCATTTGTAATAGAAATAAATTCCACGTTTGATGAAACAGGCGTACTTTCGTTACAGAGCGAAAAAAGAGTCATTCAGTAAGATGTTCTGCTCACGTTTATACAGAAGCTACTATTGAATAGACAAAAAATGTTTCGAATTTGATCACCTCACAGAGAAAGACAACGAACGAGGTACAATGAAAGTCGTGCACTTTCACCAAACGTTTGTGATATAAGACATTGCAACTGTTTGAAAACCAGAGAGATTTTCTGAGGAAACGGAAGGTTGAGTGTGTGGCCAACCAAGGCTGTTGTGTTGTTCATCAAGACAGAGGTGATCGATCTGTCCAAGCAACTCCAGCGTAGCGCGAGAAGTACAGGGTGTCCATAAAGTCTCTTTACCATTTCATAAATTGATTATAAATACAATTGATATGATATTTTATTCAGATTTGTTCTGTTGTATTCAGTGCTTATTAAAGTTTTTAATCACATTTTGCACTTGTGTGTTTCAGGGATCCTGTTCGTGAAAGAGACTTTGTGAGAGACTTTTATAAGACTTTATGGACACCCTGTATACAACGAGGCGTAGGGCTTGTGCAACACGACGAACAATGTAGGTACACAGTTTCCATAGCACTTGAGACCAAGCGTACATAAAGTTCTCTCACTATGTTTCTACTTTTTACGGCATGATGAAAAATCGTTTGAAATCATATTTTCATCGCTGGTTTTAAGGTGCAACTTGTGGTCGAAATAGCCAGTAAATCAATAAATATTGCGAATAACTTCATCAATTGCCAACGTTACTGGGACATTGTTGAAGTAATTGCATTCCACGACAACTCAATGTGACTTCCGTGTGAAAGAACCGGGAGAATCATAAAAATTGTTGATTTTCACTTCTTGAACTGGTGTATTAAAGTGCTATAAAATTTCTTATACGTGACAGCGGAGCGGATTTAGTTCGGTAAATGTTCGTTCACTGTAAGTGAATTTCGGGATTTCTCAATCGAAATTATTCCCACAGGATACACACATATTTGAGTTTGCATGTGTGCCAGCTATAGCTTTGGAATGTGTTTGATTAGACTTGCCTAACAATTTTCTTAGTCATGGTATAACTAAATATTTGCTGATACCAATATGGTAGAGCTCCATCACTGCGATTTCACAAGTTGTTAAGGGAGTGTTTCGTCATAACGAAATTGCATACGTTAGTGAAGATGGTGAAATTTTTAGTCGTTTACTGAATGCATCGCGATTTTTGTTGCTTCATGTAAATAATTTTGTGCAAAATTTGAACTAACCAAAGAGGAAGAAGGATAATAATGAAAATATCACGCATTTTATTGAAATGTGTATGCATGTGTACCCATTTCACTAAGGAGTCAGTACTTAGCCTAAGATATACACTTTAGTTTAGTTCATGTTCTTAGTAATGGCTTGTTTAGAATTAATTTTTCCTATCTGATTCAGCATTTAGGAGACATGAAATACGAGGGGCTTCAAAAAGTTCGTGGAAAAATGACAGTTTGAAAAAACGGTCAAAGTCATAATGTTTATTTTTCAACATATGCTCCATCTAGGTCAACGCATTTCTGCAAACGCTGATACCAGCCTGTAAGTCCATCTGTGTAAAACTGAGAGTCATGCGATTTGAACCATGTCATGGCAGCTCTTTTTGCTGCTTCAACTGATGGAAACTGGATACCTTTCAATGACTTTTTCAGGTTTGGAAATAAGAAGAAGTCGGATGGGGCTAAGTCGGGGGTATAAGGTGGATGTCGAATTATTTCCCATCGAAATTCGCGTAGCACAGCTCTGGTCTGCCGAGCGCCGTGCGTGGGTGCATTGTCGTGGTGGAAGAGGACGCGCCGATGCAGCTTCCCAGGGCGTTTTTCTGTGATTTTCTTGGACAATTTTCTCAAAATTTCTATATAATAAACAGCTGTAATAGTTTTCTTGTTCTCGAGGAAATCAACTAACAAGATCCCCTCTGCATCCCAGAAGACAGTGGCCATAACCTTTCCTCTTGAACGCTCAGATTTTGCTTTGACTGGCCCACTTCCACCCTTGGGCAGCCACTGCTTCGATTGAGTTTTGTCCTCGGGATCGTACTGGTAGAGCCATGTTTCATCCCCGGTCAGAATTCGCTGCAGAAAAAGTTCAGGGTTTTCATCCCACTTGTTCAAAATTTCCATAGAAAGATCTGCCCTTGATTCCTGCTGATCTGGGCGCAACAGCCTAGGAACCCATCGAGCGGAGAGCTTGCTCAGTCCCAAACTATCCACCAGAATTGTGTGTGCAGAACCCACGGAGATGTTGAGTGTGTCTGCTACTGATTCAGTGGTTATTCGCCTATCCTTTTCAATGAGGTTACGAACAGCATCAATGTTTTCCACACAAATTGATGTGCATGGCCTGTCGCTACGGGGATCATCTTCAGTCTCATTTCTTCCGCTTCTAAAACGACTAATCCATTTGTAGGTTGCTGATTTCTTTGGGGCATTGTCACAATAAACTTGTTCCAGAGAGTCAAGGATTTGGCTGTTCTTCTACCCAAGCTTCACCATGAATTTGATGTTTGTCCTGGCCTCGATTTTGGCAGATGCCATGTTGCTTGAACGGTTACTGCCTTGCAAATGGCAGCACTGCGTTGTAACATTCATTTAAGGGTTCATGTGAGAACACGTTATTAATACGTTGGTACAGGAACGTTCTGGTGCATTGACATCATATTCTTTTCATATATTTTTCAGTTATGTCCATTTTCCACGAACTTTTTGAAACCCCCCTCGTATATTTGTAAATAAATACGAGTTTTATTATGTAGTATAGATGTATGAGCAATGGTGCCCTAAAAGTGTTGCTGTGTAGTTAAAATACTCAGTACTTGAAATATAGAACATTATGAATACCGGTATTTAATCTAGCTTACATGTGTAGAAATCATGCGTCAATGTGGTTAACCTTAGCTTTTGAAACATGACATCATTGATAATTGTGCAAAAATGGTTTAACAAGCTGAGTGATGACTAACATAGCACAACTTCTTTTTCTTTTCTTACAAGCTACATTGTTACTTAATAATCATGGTTAATAATTGATGGGGAAGTGGAGGAGGGAGTTCGTTTGTACGAATACAAAACAGCATAACCAAAGACAAAGTCTCTACGCCCAACGGTACTCTCGCCTTGTGCAGACGGCGTTAGTCGTGCGGGATGTACTCAGCAGAACTGTTGCATGTACATCGATCTTTGAAGTGACCAGTAAAGCTTTTTATGAAGAGGGCGAGCATTTTCTTTTGCGTACTTTTTCTCATCTTACAGTGCGGCCGTTGTAGGTGGCTAGCAAGTGTCAGCTAACTAACGGCTCGTAATTTAGTAATTTCACTGCAAAAAAGTTCGCCAAATGCAAGCACCGTTTTGAATTACCGTTTTTGCATAGAATAACTTTACATTGAGTTTAAAGTCGTACATGTACATTACGTTATCTTTACAGTAACATGTTTCAAAACACGACCGACATAGCTCTACCCTATCAACAAATTTTTCCACACGTGTTTACTTTTCTAAGCTGCATGTGTGTAAATGCTAGGGTATACCATAATACAATAAATAACAAGACTCTTTACTGAAACGCGGACCCTTGCATCGAACTTCAACCTTGAACATTTTTATTTTACCCATTAATCAAGAAATGTTTTCTTCGGAAATTTACACACCACGTGAGAATTCAGAAACCACGTCGAGACAAGGGAAATATCTTTCGTTTTTGATTTTTTAATATAACATTCATTTGTTGAACATTAACTTCAAAAACAACAAAGGCTTGATTGGTTTGTACCATATGAATCATACTAGTCAGTGTACAATTTTCGTACTGTATAATCAGAGTTTGTGTTGCTGAATGTTGTCAAAAAGAGACTCCTAATACATAGCCTTGTTTCAATTGCTCTCCACGCTATCAGATGTAACTGCTACTGTTCCGTGCATCATTGGCTACCTAGTTCACTTGTATAAATCATACTACCGAAAAATGCTCTTGATTGCACAACAGAGCTAGCTGAGACACACGTATTGTATATCCTGTGAAGATTTGATAATGAGGATTAAAAGTTAACTGGTAAGGATTAAGTAAGTTAATCCCTTTAATTGCTCCTGGTATCCCGAAATGATTTGTTTTTGGGAGATACAGAGTGCGTGGTAGCATAGGTTCACTTGTGGTACACATGACCCAATGTCTTGTAACGAAGCTCTAATTCTAGTGATAATCTTAGGACCAGTGCTCGATCCTGGACAGCGACCCAGGGGCGCTGCTGGAGCGCTGCAGCGGTGTGGATGTCAGATGTTCTGTTGTAATTGTGGGTGTGCAGTTATAGTTGTTGTTGTTCAGTTGTAATTGTAGGTGTTAGTGTGCAGTTATAGTTGCTGGTGTTCGGTTATAGTTGTGAGAGTGCAAGTATAGTTGTTGGTGTTCAGTTAAAGTTAAGGGACTTGGTGAAAATGGTAAAAATTTTCGGTTTTTGAGTTGTGATTGTTATGGTGACAAAAAAAGGGGCACGATCGTTTGTAGATATCGATTTTCTCTTTTAAAAACTCGTTTTACTTTTGTTTTAGGAGGAAAACTGTAAGAGGAGATCGATTTGGGTCGAAAATGCGAAAAATACATCATTTACCCCTGAAATCGCCATTATTTCGAAAAAATGAGGAAAAAACATGAGTGAAATGTGTTCTAAATCCAATTTCACCTATGTTGCGCTTAGTTTTGTCATACCATGCATTTAAGCTTTTCACTAATTGTAGTTGTTGGTGTTGAATTATAGTTGTTGATGTTCAATTATAGTTGTGAGGGTGTAATTATAGTTGTTGGTATTCATTTATAAGTGTTGGTGTGTTGTTGGTGTACAGTTATAGGTGTTGGTGTAGAGTTTCACTGTGAGACAGGCACTCATCACTCGACAAAGCTCTTCAGTAGCATGGGCTTACGGACTTGTTACAGCTTTACGTCTCATCTGTATCAGTCGTGAATTCTTTGTGTCAGTAATCTAGTAGTTGCTAAGTAAAAGGATAAAAAAGGGAAGTGGAATTTTACACTCGTAAATACTTCCTGAAAATTGTCTGATTTTGAATCAGCTAATTATTTCTTGGGGGACAAACATCTCAATATTTTTTTCGAGTTGCCAAGTATTTCAGCTACATATAAAGTTGCCAAAATACGCGGTGACTCAAGGAAGGTGATATGGATACGTTTCATAGCCAAGCTGTTGTAGGAAACCTCTACTCGAAATTAATAATTATTATTAACGACCTGTAATTTTAACTTTCCTAATTCTAAAGATGTTTATGCAGCGTCGTGTACATTTTCCGAGAAAGTTAACAATGGCGTTTAAAACAATGAGATAATTCTGTGGTATATGAATGAGCTTGTGCTGAAGTCAGCAATGAATTATAGAAGTTAGTTAACAGTATACCGTATGGGCTAGTTTGTGCTGAAGTCAAGTATAGAAGTTAGCTAACAGTATACCGTATGAGCTAGTTTATGCTGAAGTATAGTGCACTTTCTGTGCACTGAAGTGTAGTAGTATTGTTCATAGTTGTTGCTTGCTGCGACACGCTACTCATGAAGCCCCTCAGGGTCGGTCAGGGCGTGACTGCGGTTCAATGCTCAACGTGACGAACGAGACATTACGGTGTGTTCTCACCTGACTTTTGCATTTGACTTAAGCACTAATTAGTTCATACGGTAAACTGTCACCTGATTTCTATATTTCATACCTTAGTTAACACGTTAAGTGCGGTTGCCTAGCCGGTGCAAATCTTTACTTTGTACATAAAGTTACTAGAAAGCTTTGAAAATATTACAGAACCTAACCTGAGTGACCCACCAGTGGGTCACTTCGCACTTAACGTGTTAACGATAATTTTAGGATTTAATGCACTGATGGAATTTCAAGAAACTTCTGATTTGAATTTGTACGTAAGCTTCGTAGTAAGCTATCTTATACGCAAGTCTCTCCAGATCTATAGGTTTGATTGCTTAACACGTTGCCTCCGATTGCCTGACTGGTGTAAATCTTCACTTTGTACGCATAGTCAGTAGAAGGATCTGAAAAATTACAGAACCTAACCTAAGTGGTACACCTACGTACCACTTTGGAGTCAACGTGTTAAGAGTTTCCAGGGCTAATGCGCTTAGGGCGTGGGTGACACACAAGGCTGTGCTACGTTGTTGTAGCTACAAGACGGTACGTGCCTCGGAAACCAGCGATTTGTTTGCACTTCAATAGAATAAAATAAGAATACGTCGCATTGTTACGTATATTTGTCTCTTCTGAATCCTTCACTCTCATTCAGTGAAAGATCGCTCTGAAAAATTAGAAATATGAAAAATGAACCATCAGAAAATTGAAAAAAAATATACGTAATAGCAAGGAGGAAAAATGATTATTCTTCTAGATCTTCAGCATTAGAAAATATTTTGCACTTAGAGAACAATTCATTACTAGGTATACAAGCAGCAAGATGAGGTTTATATAACAACTGGAAATTCTGATTTGACGTTACCAATTACCTTGTATTTGTAGAAAGAAAACATTTGATGACATCTTAGATGAGATAGGAGGTACATGGATTAATTATAACAGGACTCAGAATGTATCAATTTGTTTCGTACTGTTCGTGTCTCAATAGAATCGAGCACGCTGCATGCAATAATGTGCTCGAGTGACACATCCTCTGCGTTTGCGTACTTTTTTTCTTGCAACTCTTCCTCACTTTAATGAAAGTCATCGCACAAGTCACTGGGATCAACTGACATGACGTACTTTTTTCATAAAAATAGACTCTAGAGTGAAACTTCTATAAAAACTTGGAGGCTTACGGATGAGAAGGATATACATGGAGCGGTACAAAGCAAAGCTAATTCTTGTGGTGAAATTCCAGTTTTTTGTGTCATAACTCAAATGAGACGCGCTTTCGTTACTGGTCGAAAGTCACCGTAGGCTTACATTGTAGTAGTCACCTATTCGCATATAACATAATGTACGGTAACTCACTGGCCTGAAGCCTTAAGACCTTCGAAGTTTGATGCGATTTAAATCACGAAACGTCTTCCGTTGCCAATTATTTTCATTTTTCAGAACACATAAAAATTTTTTTAGCTTTATTCTTCCTTTCGTGGCTCTGTGATGATTTATTGTGAAATGTTGTTGAAATAGCAATTTTAAAAGGAAGATATAAAGCGCGGTGTGGTGTGTTTCACATCTGCAGCCTTACGTTACGGGCTTAAAACACTGCGTATTCTGAGAGAAAATGTACGAAGAAAATTGCAAATTGGTTGCAGTGTTTTCCTTCATCCTTTATCTATTATTTTATATGCTAGTGTACCCAGCCTTCAAAAATGAAGGCAGAGATTTTGTAATAATACCCATGTCATCAAAAATGATGGCAAATACTGTTGGAAAGATATTAAATAAAATTACGTATAAGAACGCAATGCAATATATTTAATTTTATATATATTTACAAAGAACAAACGTTTTAATTGAGTATTTCTTTAATGACGACATTCCTATTCAAAACTAAGAAACTTAGTTTTCTACTGCTGCAATTGACTCTGCAATTCGTGTCATATTCGAGTACAATGTACCCGAATCATAGGGCAATACCCCGCCGAACTCTGTATCCACGATACGGACTCGAGTATATAAAGCTCTGGATCTCTCTAATTTTTTTGAAAGTGACACGAACCATATAAATAAATAAATGTACAAACACACGACGGTCATTCTTAGTATTAGATAGTGGGATCATTTTTGATATTACATTTATAAATACTATAAGCATAAATTAATATAAATTTATAAATAAATAAATGATGCACATCTCAGTGCGTATGGAAATAACGTGTGTTGCAGACTGGAAACTGTGTAAACTCGTTTCCAAAAGTCAAAACGGGGAATGTTTGTCTAGAAATAATTGATATAGTGATTATATTCTCTCTGTACTTATACTACGTATTTTTGAAACTATTAAAAGTCTGCTGTTTTATATACATGCAGCATGTAAACTTTATATTGTACTCTTTGCAAAAACTTTGCGTGCAACGATGTGATATGGTGAATTGTCATGCGAAATATAATTCTAAAATGCCGAAAAGTGTTCATATATTTGGGAACATATATTTTTTGGGGGAAAGTAGATAGAAATATATTATTGAACTCAAAGAATGAAGAAGTATTTTTGTATTTACTCAATAAATAATTCAACGTGTTAACTTATCTTGAAAAAGCAATCGAGTTCTTTGTGAAAAACCTAAAATTCTTGTAGAAATAATTTTGCTTAAATTTTTCTGTAAAAAGTGTGACGATTAAATTAGATTAATTAATTCGTTACTATTTTCTATGACAAAATGATTTAATATGATTGCAACAATTTATGAACAATCAAATATTTTCTATGGTATTTCTTGTGCTTATCTAAATTATGAGAAATTAGATTTTTTTTCGGTAATACAACGGGAATGTAGGAAATAATAGGCAATTTAAAAAGCCTCTTGATTTGATTACAGAATTTATTTTTCTGCTTAAGGCCTCTGTTGTGTTGTTTGGGGAGTGGTTAGTTTGGGGGAGTGGTTAGTTTGGGGGAGTGGTTAGTTGGGGGAGTGGTTAGTTGGGGGAGTGGTTAGTTGGGGGAGTGGTTAGTTGGGGGAGTGGTTAGTTGGGGGAGTGGTTAGTTGGGGGAGTGGTTATTTTAATACTATGATCCTCAAGCCAATAGTTCAATACGTGAGTTATACGTCACAGAGACGAATAATCTGGAATATTTTTTCCATTCTGCCTCTCACGCTCTGTTGACATGAGAATTACACAAATATTCGTGTGCGACGAACTTCCACAATTTACTCAATTTCGCAAAATGGAGAGACTTGAACTGTAAAATATATCAGGAGTTGAAGCCTCGATCTCAAATATCGTATTTTCCGACCTCGGGACTCGAAAATAACTGCAAGTCAGAGGTATAAACAACCTCGGCTCTGAATAACGTTGTGCTTATCTTTTAAAGTAACTTTGAGTACGTGCGCAAGTTTTGAAAACATAATTACATCGCTTCACTGCAGCGTGATGTTTGAAGGAGAGTTTTCCAAACTATAAGCATTATCAAACGTCTTCTTTTGAATGCCTTCTCAATTCAATGGAAAAATGTAACGAACTGAAATAATTTTTGTTAGGAGTGGCTGATATGAAAATCAGGTATGAGAACCTGATTCATGTTATCATCTGAGGGATACCAAAATATGAATGTCGATCGAACAAGAGATGTATTTGAAATCAAATATTTGCTATACTTGAATCACTTAATTATTACGGTTTATAAATTGCTTAATTCAAGAAAAAAATATGCTGCATTTTATTTCATGATAACTTAACAGTTTTATGATCTTTCAGAAGGATAAGAAGTTCTGCTTTCTTTCAGTATCCTTAAGTTGTGATCAAATGCTAAACATGACCACACCATCATTTGAAATATATTCGTATTTCATCTTCTTTTGCAGTAAATTGTTCCTCATACTCAAATTTATTTCACCAACACTTAATTCAGCGAGTAACTAGATAAAAAAATGCATGATGGACTGAAGAGAGTATGGTATATTTTCTCAACGATTTGTTTTATGGAGTGATTTTCCTTACTGAATGAGATCCTTCATTCGTCACTGAAAGACACCAGAACTCTGGAAGTGGGTGATTTCTAGAATGCAGTTTTTCCTTTTCTTATGGTGAACTAAGTTGCGATGGCGTGCAGTCACACGCCATCTGACCTGATGTTTAGGTAAGGGAATCTCGCTGCAGACCTATCTATGTATAGGCGTGGCAGCTCGTGCTGTGCGAAGCATTGCGAGTCGCTGAAAACACGTGTTAGTGCCGCTGCATTCATTAGTGCGAGTGGTTCATAGAGGCCAATGTACTAAGTATTATAAAGTTGAGATGTGTAGTAATTTGCTGGGGTGCCTAATAACGCAGAAGCTGCTTTCAAGCTTGAAATGAGTAATTTTTTGTGCCACTCATTGTTTCAAATGCAGATATTGTCGCTGGTATTACTCTGCTTCAGACCTACTTGTATTTCTTCATTGCGTGGTATTTTGTTCAAAACTCAATTCGTTTTGCATGGGTCCCTGTTTTAAATACGATTTCCTAGCCCTGAAACCGATTCGTTATGGTCATTTAGAGAGAATTTATTAGGCACCGTACGTTACTGTCTCCACCCTATTCTTATTCAGTGTGTAATCTTCATTGTTAATATTCTTGGTACTACATGTTGATACGAGATATTGACCAGAAGTGAAGTCATTGGTGAAGCAGTGACATCAAGAGGAGGAGGTTGGGAACAAATATGGGAAGCGAAATTAAAATCAGAAGAATAGTTATGCAAGTACAGTGCAAAAAGCAGCCAGAATTATGTACACAGTTATCAAAAATTGAAGTGATAAACTGCGTAGCGAACGAAACGTGCGACATGACCGTTTTTTGAATGATATAGTATTTTAAGAATAGTTTTCGTGTTAATAAATCTGCTATGAGTATGTTTTATTTCGAGTGATCTAAATTCACGACTATACAATTTTTCTTAAGAAACAACACACAACAACATTGACTGAGGCTAAAATTTTACATGATTTGCTCCTTCCATTTACTTTGATTTCTTATGATGAATGCTATTTTAAAATGTCCCTGACGTGAACTCGGATGACTTGAGTCCTAGTCGGAACGGCTCGTTCTCAGCCGATATGAGACACTTTCACGGAATTGGATGATTACACGACCGACAACGAGGCTGGTCTCTGCTGCAGTTTTCGTTGCTAGACTAAAATGCCTAAAGTGGATCAGAAATCCACAAAACTAGTATAAAAACAGCTGAGGTTGTGTGTCGTATCATGATAACCCAATTCCACGATGACCGGCTGTATGATCACAAACCATCATTCAAATTAAAATCGCGGCCTGAAAAGTGTGCAGGCAAAATTGTGTTGGTTGGGGTCACGAAAACAGCTTGGGAAACATGCAGGGTTTGACGGCCTGGACATTGCCGTTGTCCATGTCGCGCCTGTAGCCTCGATTGCGTGTGAAATGAATTTGAGTGCACCGCTTAGCTGCTCTGTTTGCAGGTCTGCGCAGGACTTATCTCGAATGCGAGCTCAAATTGAGTTTACAAACACAAACGGAAAGAAGCCTTTACTTTTTATTGTCAATTTAAATTACGTCACGTATTGCGTATTCCGCTGCAGTATTATAGCTGTTACAAATCTCACTTCGATTATGTTAACATCCTATTTCTTAATTTTTAACGCCTAAATTTAGTCATTCAGTCACTTGTATTTCGTATCTTGACTGCTTACACTGTTATGTGACTAGTAATAGTGCAGAAAACAATATGAAGCACATAGTTCGTGTGTGACCTGTTACATATGTCACCAGACTTAAAAACTATAATTCAGTAACCCTGTGGATAAATCCACCGATAAATGACAGAGAAATGTATTATATACGATACTGGGTGATTTTTAAATATGTGGCTTAAAAAATCTTTACTGACTCCTATATTATTGAATAGAGTTAAAAAAACAATTATGAAGTCTTGAGAAATATTTGATTTATTTTGATTACTTTAAGAGTACAGTATTCTTCATGTGCCGCCCCTTCTGAGCGCAGCCAAAAATCGGCACGATTACGTAGGCTGTTCATCACGGCGCTGGGGAGATCAAGTCCAATTCGCTGTTTTGATATTCTGCTTGTTGCAACACATGCAACAAGCAGTGTTCTGTTTGTTAACACATACGTTTAAGCTGAAATGGGCTTCATCAGACGTAAGCAGCCTTCCGACAAATCTGGATCTTCATCATTCTTCTGAAAGATCCACTTACAAAATAAAACACGACGCTCAAAATCGTATTCTTTATATTTCTGGCAAATCTGAATTTTGTGTGGATATATTGCTAAATTGTTCTTCAATATATTCTGAGCTGAAGAATAGCTTACTTTCAATTGCTGAGACAAATGTTTGAGACATGTTTGGGTTCGACTCCACAATTTGCTTTGCATCCTCAACAGTTTCTCTCAGAAAAGTCGATTTTTGTCTGCGCTCAGGAGGGTAATGCAAAATATTATATATGAAAAGTAGTCGTAAGAAAACTAGTATTTCTCGGTATTTAATTTCATAAGCGCTTTCTTTTTTAAATTTATTGAATAATCTACGAGTTAGTAAACATTTTTTAGGCCCCATGTTTAAAAATCACCGTTTACTATGTTTTTAATTGTCTTTGGCAGTGATATTACAAATACAGTAAATTTTAGTCACACTGGGATGATGATAGCGAAGTAATGAATTATTTCGCTTGTTTATCTAAGGAGATCTGCAATTTTTATTTAGCGTTTTGTGCAGATAACCGTTTAATAATGATGAAACTACTATCTATTTTATTGCTGTGAAAATGTTTAGTACTCGTAAGCATTGCAACCTGAAAAAAAAATGATTCTGCTTTTCTAACTGCATGGGCAGGTTACTCAAAGAAAAGTGGTTATGACTCAAAAACTTTTGCCACTTGAAATAATACCCCTTGCGTGCTGCAAATAGCAAAGCAGTCGTAGAGGAGAGAATCTATCTCATTGAAAGAAATGAGTTTCAGCATTTGATCGAACGAACGTGAAATTTATTATCGATGGAAAGCTAATGTTAGGTATTTTGAACGAGCTTGTGAAAGAAATACTAGTTATTTTCTCTGTAAACAATAGCCTGTCACTGAATTTTCGTTCATCAAGGCACGTTGACGCTCCTGCTTCTCGTAGTATATCTGGGGGGCCGGTGTGAGCGCGTGTAATGGGCAGGGTTCTGCGCTACAGGTGTTCATGCACACCTGTGTGTCCAGCCGCGCTGCTTCACCCTGGTACGCAGCACGACAGCCAACCACCGCAGTAAGTGTCGTACTAGCGTGATGTGTGCGCCGCTCCGGCCCGATGTTCTGAACGTTGTCTCATGCGCCTGCTCGACTGTCTTAAATGAACACCAATGAATATTTCCCTGCACTCGCATCGCAGACGAATTCATGATCTTACTGATGATTGTGTAGCGCGTGCTTCGTCATGTGATTAGTGTTTTGTACTATCCTTTGATTGCATTATTTCATTTCTACTTATCTTGATGACATACGTGAAAGATGCGACCGGTAATACCATAAATGTCTGAGTCCTAATAGCTTACATTCTGTAGTCAAATGCTTGTGTAGAAATTCGTTTTCCAGACTGCAAAGTTTTATTTACGACAGTGAGTTTAGTCTCGAATCCCTTTTTTAGTTTAAATGATGGTAGAAAGATTATGGAAGTGAATTAAATAAAGAGCCAGTGACGCATTTTTCCTGTGGATTTTTTTCTCCTCCGCTGCCGAGTATGGATAGCAGTGCAGAAAAAATAATTCGTGTCAAGATTTCGACCTTCAGCTGTAGAAGCTTTAGTTTCAACGCGTTGAAAATCAAAAACATGTTGGAATCTAATTTACATGCAACTGAAGAAGTTTTCGTATTCCAGAGTTAAAAAGGAGTTACGCGTTTTGTTTTATCTTCATTCTTTCTTCAATAGTAAAAGGACTGGTGTTGCAAAGTATCTCTTTCTCTGGTACATAATTGAGTTAAATTCGTCATTTCATTCTCTGGCTGGTTCGCAGGTTGACTAGTTGTGTTATGCGGCAACACTAGACAGACGGTAGAGAATGTGTGTAGGATGTTACGGGAAGGCAGCGTGCACAAAGCAAATTTGCTCCCTTCAATAGAGTGAAGGCCAGTTGTGTATTTGAACAGTATTCTGTTCATTGTTAGGATGTACGAATATAGCGTTGTCCAATCTCATTATGAGCGTGTTTGGACTCGCAATTGCTGCGTGCACCACTCGTTAATTGTTTTTAGGAGCGGTGTGATGCGAGATGTGGTTTCATTAACATAGCAACTTCTTTTTCTGTTATAAATTGAAGCGATAGGCAAGAGCCTATCGGCAAAACCGAAAATGACTAACGTAGTTTTTGAATTGCTAAATTGCAATTCGGCAATTGAAAGTCATTCAGACTTAGAAAAAATCATTCAGAATTAGGCATCGTTCTTAAATTACGGTGTTCAATTGAAGGCACGATAATTAGCTACATTCCTGGTCCAAAGATACGAAACTAGAACTTCGATATGCTAATGTCTTGGTAGTATCACGTAGTGCGCAAGTATCAGGAACTGTAACTTTCGTGGTTTTTACGTTTACGTTCCTGATCAGTGCCTAGATTGTCTTGCACTCTTAATGTGTTCAATAAAGAGACCTACAAAAGCATCGGAACGTAAAGAAACCTTCACAACTGTTCAGTAAAGATTTAGTTATTTCGTAAATATGTTCTTTCATTCGATTACACTTAGAGGGCGGAGAATTTGCAATTCTTAAATCTTAAGAACGTATTTATACGTCCCGTCAGGACACGTGAATTTTGCCTCGCTATTCTGTTGCCTTCATTTCCCACTGAGTACTTGTGCTGGAAAATGGTAAAGTTTATACATCTCAACTAACCTCTTACGCAGTTTTATTGTTTGACTCAATGGTTCATTTATTAACTTTTGTTCTCGTTGTTATTATTCAATACATTTTACAACAGGTCTTTCAGACGTGCTTTTGTTAAAGGCTGTGACAAAAGATCGATTAACCGTGGACTTCCGCAAATCCAGGTCAACGTGATTGTTTTCATTGTGCAGTAGCTATTACTTCGATAAACCCCATGAAATTTTGTGACACTCGTGCTGACTCGTTCATTGGCTTTGTTACATGATAAAAACATTTCGTTGAGGCATTATGACATGGTTATCTCCGTATTCGTTTGGTAAAGCTCGCTTCCAGTGTCCAGCCCACCAACGTGTTAGCAGCTGGCGCTTCCCTATCCCGGATAATAATTCTGGACCGTAACTACGTTTAGCGCGCGCTGCCATATTTATGTAGTTAGTCGTTTTTAGCTGGACGAGTTTGTATGCTTCTCGGCTGTAGCAGCACACAAACCTCTCTGAACACTTCACTACTGCGCTGCACTGCTGCTCTGTACGCTACTCTACTCACTGCTCTGCTGCTCTGTACGCTACTCTACACACTGCTCTGCTGCTCTGTACGCTACTCTACTCACTGCTCTGCTGCTCTGTACGCTACTACACACTGCTCTGCTGCTCTGTACGCTACTACACACTGCTCTGCTGCTCTGTACGCTACTACACACTGCTCTGCTGCTCTGTACGCTACTCTACTCACTGCTCTGCTGCTCTGTACGCTACTACACACTGCACGTTGAACGTCTTCCCTCCGTATTATGAGGAGCATCTCAGCCACGCCTTCCCCGCTTTTTGTGTCCTTACAACTGCGACACTACAACTTTTTACTCCTGGTTAATTATTTTCATGAGTGACGTAGTCACGATATCTACTCGATTCATTTATTTTAATTTGTGATTTTGAAAGTAACTATTATTTATGTGTGCTTTTATCTTATGAATAAATTTTGGGTTTTGCACTAAATTTCGGTCAACATTGGAGTACGTAGATTTAAATATAGTTATTTTGAGGCAGAAAGTAAAAGTAAATGTATACAATTTAACTTATTTCAGAGCAATTATGAGGAAGAGCCTAGTGATGCGATATTTGAGGATTAAAAATACGAAACAAGTAATAATTTTTGACGGAACAGAGTATGAGCGTATTAAAAAACTAAGAATGTCGTCAAGAGTGCTGCCCTGGGAAGCATTAGCAGCAAAGAAATGTAGAGGGTTGATTTGCGACTGAGAGCTAAAGCATGAATAAGTCAGTAGCGACGCATTTCTTGAGAAGTTTAGTTGGAATGTTTTATGCATGACTATTTCAGTAGTCATGCCGGACCACAGACGTGTGTATTGTGATGGAGTAATAGGATAAAGTACATGAATGAGACAGGATGGAGTAGATAAATAAGGTATTTGTTGGGGTACGTCAATGAAGTATAGAATAGAGGGATGAACAAGTTGTAGAATAAAGGAGATGAACAAGTTATTGGATAGGGTAGATGATAAAGTTATTGAACAGAGTTGATAAACAAGTTACATGATGATGAATAACACTCATCTATGCTATGATACAGACCACATCCATCAACATTCGCAGCTTTTCATGTACCGCACTGAAAGTGGCGGTGTTTTTTGAATGAATTTCGATTATATAAGATCGTGGGGAGAGTGATGAAGTAGTGTGGATTTAATAATTGTTATTAGATGTCCAGCAATTAATGTCAGTGTTTCTATTTGTTGCTACTGCGTGTATATAATTATTTGTTATGCATCATAAATACATTGTTCCTTCATTGCGCTCGTGTTGACGTTTTTCAGTAACGTAGCATCAGGTTCAAGTACTGTGAATAATAGAGATAGATAATTTCTTGCATTCAGAGTTATTTTTAAGTTGTAAAATGGTATGAATTAAACTCAGATGCATTTGTCTGTGAGTTAGGAATTGAATCACGGTTTTTGTTGGAACTCTTGTACGGGCCACAAACCTCTTAAAATATAGTTCTTAAAGATTTTCTTCAAATTACTGTGTTGTATGTGCAATTCTGCAGGGACAAGACGTGTTCATCTTGAATAGAATTGGTGTGCTCCTCTCATCGCGGTCGAACCCAATTCTGCACAGGTACTCCTAATGATTTGTTTATTTAGGGCGACCTTGTGACAACCGTGTCTTTTCACCACTCATTTTATTCTCTTCCCAATAAAACGTCTCCATTGTTCTCTTCGCAAAGTGGAGACGCATTGACTATTGTTCATTATTAGTGCATTTAGGTCATATAAGAGAAGATAATACATTTCAATTCGAAGTCAATTTTCTTTTGTCCCCTTGAACTGCATGCGGTTTCCGTTTGCGCTCCGGTTTCGCTTGTTTATACCGTACGTGTTCCTAATATTCTGAGATCAATTTGTATCTTTCATTGTAAACCTCTTCTGAAGGTTTTTTTCAATAGTACTAAAATACAAATCATAATATCTTTCGTTTGCATCTGTTTTTTTTGTGGAGTCGTTCACTTTTCTATTTCGGTGCCTTTCATTATGAACAGCACCGCATAGCCTTTCAAAATGTTATTATCCTCCCTGCCGAAGGAACTTGGTGTTTCTTGAAGGTATTCTGGCTCCTATTGGGAAGGTATTCTAAGCGAATAATCTTCGAAAACTTAACAATCCTCTGTAGTGATTTGCACCAGTTGTTTTAGCGTCATACTGTTTCAAATTCAGGATTCTTTTGAGTATCTTTTGTTCCTTCGCTTTCATTTTTTAAAACCGCATATACGTTTACCTTCGTTTTCATAATGATATTCTTCTTAATTTATTAAGTTTTGATTCTCTTAAGATACTCTCACTATTGAGCCTTTTCAGGGACTGGAGTAGAATAGAATAGAATGAGGCTATAGGAACGAACCTTCGGGCCCATTCTTGGGTCGGATAATTACTTCGATTATAATTATTCGGTTGTTTTACCCAAGTCCCATGTCGTATTTCTAGCCGCGTCAACCATGTCGGCAGCGGGATTCGAACCCGGGTCTTTCCGCTCGCGAGCAGATTCGCTCACCAGTCGACCAAGCTGGTGATAGTCGACCAAGCTGGTGATAGGGAAAGTAGGAAGTAGGGAAATTCTTGAATGAATATCGAGTATGACATCTTGAATATAGTGGTGTTCTCATGAAAACATTCATAGATCCCAAGAAATGGCTGTGCTGCCCCGAGATCTATGAACTCCTAGTATTATTGACTGACATAAGGCTTTGTTTCGCATGCGCGCTATACATTGTTCTGTGTTATTGGCTACGCCTCGCAAGTTTAGTGATATCCTGCAGTGGGTCTCATTAATATCTGCCTAATGGAGACTGACAGCTGCTGTGGTGGACAGCAGACATCATAGAAAAGTGGCAAAACTCCTTGTGTAGTGCGTGTCGGTTATATTCCTGCGTCCAGAAGTACATAAATTGGTTGTTGGTTGTCGCTTGTCGAAGTATAACTTTATCCTTTTAACGTGTGCTATTCTTTATGAGATAAGTGCAAGCGTTTGACTAGATTCATTTTTGACTTATGTTATTGTTAACTGAGAAACTATTTAAATTAAAGTAGTACTGAATTTAAAGTACTGCTTTTTATTTGATTGCTTACTCTATGTATTAAATAATAGACTTCGGAATGAATTTTTTTATGAAAATAGTTGTTTATTTTCATGCTGTCTAATTAGAGTCACAATTCTGTCGAGTTCAGTAAGAAAGTGACGTGATATCTCCGAGGCCAGTCTATTCAAGTGGCCTTTGTGCTCTCTTTGTGAAAGTTTGAATGTGAAATGAGTCTTCTACCTAATTATAACTGGGTTTTCTTTCTCGATGCATTGTTGTGCCGTGTTTTGTGGTTGAATTTTTTAAAGTGCGGTATATTTTTATCCAAAGTTATCTCAAATGTATCTAACTCCGTTTTTGTGTGTGTAATGTAAGTTCTAAATCATCTGTCTTTTCCCTTTTGAGGTACTTTTATCGTTCTTGAAAACAATTACTTACAGTTCCGGTAATTTTGGCTTGTAATATTTCACGTATTAGAAATTTAAATTTTAAATTATACGCAAAGTGGCTCAACTTTTTACAGTCCGTGTATTCAGACCGTGCGCTAATTGATAGCATTTCTCATGACTAAGTCGTGGAAGACCTAGCATTCAAGAAGTCAGTCTTACGAGAAAATGTAAGAACATTGTTCGTAGACCTTCATAAGCTGCGCTGTTTGCGTGAAGGTCTTCATCTCAAAGACATTGGAACACAACCTATCGATACCGCAAACAAGATAGAAAGTTATCTGCGGAGTACCTTGTGTCTTGCCATCTACGTCCGTCTGTGCCAAAGCGTTGGAGTTGGAGTCTAAGAGTCGGAGGTAAACTTCGTAACAATTCAAGAGTCGAAGGATTGGACTTGAGACTCAAGTCATTGTCAGCGCATTGCAGACCTGTGGCAACTCGTCCATATTTTCAGGTCAAAACGGGGCGGCACTCCACTGCTTTCCTGCCTGAAATTAAAGCATTCTTAAGCTTAGTTTTGAAAGCTGCTGATCAGTGAAGCCCAGGGCTTATCAGGTAGCGAACTGGGCAGCTGAGAGGAGGCTTATAATGAGTATTTTGTCGTAGTCATTAATTTAATCCGATCTCAATACCGGTTATTTATTAGCAATGTTTTCTAAAGATTTCTTACTATTGAGTCAAATTTTACTGTAGGGACTAAACTTTTTTAAATTATTTAGTGCAGATTCATTGTAGCAATTGCATTGACGCAGCCTTCATTCTTTAAAAAAAAACAAGTTGATTTCCTAAAACTCCTTTCGGTGTACTTTGCTGATGTGGATGCTTCCATCCTGTGATAGTCGGTTTTATAAAAACCTATACAAATATGCATAGGCCGTATGCATAGACTGCTGCGGAATGTTACTGTAAGCATAATGCCGAGGTCTACGTAATAACGGGAAGCCCGCCATTAATGAACCACATACGGGCTACGGTCTACTTAGTCACTAAGTAGACCCGCGCTGTGCCTCGAGCGAGGTGCTGTGTTGCATAACTTTCTACTCGCATATAATGTTGACTTTGATGTTGATTAGTGTGTGCATGTATTTTGATCTTCAATAGTACGTCTCGGTACTGGAAGTTTTGTGAATGCCAATCTTGAGGGATACATGATCACGCGCTAATATCTGAGGGTTCTTGCGTTTTATTGACACTTCTGACATACACATGCCCAGATATCCAAGCATGCTCGTTTGTCAATAATTTAAGTGGTATTTGTGCTCGGTATTTACTGCAATTATTTGCAGTAGTCAGGAAGGGTTTGTCAGCGATACTTGCAAGAGTTTAGATGCGTTTCATTTTGAGGTGCTGGTTGCGCCCATTTTTGCCTGTCTGCAGTCATTGTGCGTGCGTTCTTCAGAGGCATTCATGGCTAACCAGCTACTACATCGGCCTCACTTGTACAAGTATTTGGGTTAAAGTGAAGACCACATTGGCTTCTCTTTTTTCTTTCTCCTTGTCTTTTTTCCTTCTCTGCTGTAAATAGTTGACATGTGTTTTTTTACTAGTTGGTTGCTTCGATCCGTTCATTTCTCTTGTTTGTTTCTTCGGGAGTGTTTACTCTGCTTCCTTCACCATCTTCTACTTGGTGAGCAATCTTTCATGCCTTCAGAGTCAATTGACGCAAATCGTCGCTGATTTTTATTACGAAGATGGCAGTATTTGAGCGGAAATTGTAGCTGAACCCTTTACTGAGATCAACGAAGCTAGGGAAGCTGTTGCTGCATTCGCGGTTCCATACGTACTTCTACATTTTGCAACTTTTCGCTTTTGAAATTAGGTGTACAAATGCGTTTGACGCTTACTCTATAGATAATCTTTCAAGTCTTAATATTTCCTGGTTGCCACGGAATCAGTGTATTGAATTAGAAGGCGAGAAGTAAACGTATTCTTTATTGCTGGAACCAATGTGTATGATTTTCGATAGTATGATATAGTTGCACGTGTTCTCATACTATAACTGAGACGCCAAACCTCTAAATTTTAGTGTTCATTCATACGTGTTTCAATTGAAGTAAATAATATTTCCATGGATTTAGGAAGCACAATTACTTTGTCATTACGTAATGTTTGGTATTTCTTCTTTGAGCTGTGGTGTTACTTTCGTAAGATTGGCGATGGTTTCTTGCTTTTTTATGTGCCTTAAGTTAGAAAAACTTTTTCGATCTAGTTTACGTTCCCAACATTCATCGTTCTGTTCATAGAATAAATTTTCCTAGATGTGACTACTTCGAGACATCAGCGAGGGAAACTATGCATTCCTCAATCACCCCGAAGCTTTTGTTTCTTGTTTTCCTAGAGCTTCCGGGAACTTTTTCGATGGAAGAACCACTTTTGTCAAACGGAATTATTTCTAAAATTGGTCTTTGTTTGCATTGAAGCAAAATATAGAATGACAAGAATAACTCCAATATAGAATAGATTTTTTACGTATCGTGTATTAAGCGTACCTTGCTTTAAAATAAACGTCGACCTAAAATGAAACTTTGAATTTAGGTGCTCGATGCCTAAATATTGACACTAAATGCATAGACTTAAATACAGTATGTAAGTGTACAAATGCTGTGTAGTCGAAAATGTATAGCTGGCTTTGTTGTGCATTGTGCTTTGATATTATGGAAATATACCGAGCTCGTTGTCTCAACTAAGCTCAGCGTCGTCATTTTTTTGTCATAATTCATCTTTAAACCAAACTTTGGAACGATCTTTAGTTTATTTGAAATCAATAAAATAGCACGATAATAGAATGCTTGACTATCACACACTGTTATAGTGTTGGTATCGTGGAGCTGAAGCAGTAAATGCAAAGCGTTCTTATAATTGGTGTTAAAGTCAACACCGAGTAGAAAATCGCATCGAATATTAATTTGTGGAGCTCTACCCCCAATTACTGGAAAGGTGTCATTACGAGGTTAATTTAATAGGATTTTTGAAAGTCTTCCTCTGGACTTGGGTGTGGTAGGTGAGCCAGAATAGCGTGCTCGTGTAACTCTTCAATTAACGCTGTGTCACGCTGCAGCTCAGGCCTCACTCTCACTTATTGAACTGCTCCATGTGTGTTAGTGCGTCTTGTCTTCTGACTCGTTTCCAGTCATTATTGAATTTAACAAAACTGCCCCACGCATGGGAGTGCCAGCTTTTTATTCTGACTCACTTCAGGTCGTTGAACTGAATAAAACTGCGCTATGTTTACAAGTGTACCTCGTCTACTGCCCCACTTTTGGTCCCTATAAAAATGAATTGATCTGGAAAGGGCATGGCGTCCATGAATTGAACAGCACCCTCGGACTGATATTTTTTAGTGAATTGAACGTTGATCTCGAGATTAGGCAGGCCTTCATGTGGTTTTGAGTTTGACCAATGCCGTATTTGTATTCTCTTCTACCATGGCTTATTTTCTATAACATTTTTAATCAATTTTTATTTGGATAATTGTGTGTGCGGTAATCTCATCGAAACTGTTTCACTGTTTGCAGTAATAATTGGAATATGCTTCATCAGCCTCGAGGAACTCGGTGCAATCGATCGCTTACATCTGTTGAGCCGAGCCTCACGAATGCTACTTGATGTGGACGCATTATGTTCACGCCAGTTAACAAGTTCTTGTCATGTAAGATTTTATTGCTTATCGGTCGTGCGTTATCTTACACTCTTGGTGAATTATTTTAGCTCTACTCAAGGAATGCTTTCATTATTTTGATTTTATAAGGTTTTGTTTTTAGTTCATAATACTGGTTAATCATCGATTTTGTTCGTCTTACTTTAGTTTTTTATGAAAATATTGTGGTTGGAGAACGCTTATTAAATATTTTGTTTTCTCCTTATTTTGCTGTTTTAAAGAATTTCAATTTTCTGTTATCATTTCCATCGTGTTTACATACGAGGCGACTGAGCACATTTTGCGCAAGGATGCTATTTTCCTTTCTTATGTTTTATTTATAGCAGCGTTGCAATTATCCATGTGTTTTCATATTCTTGATGTCACAAGTCGGTGATTGAACTTATTCTAAATAATGCTCGTGTTTTACCCTGAATTTAAACAGGCGTTTTCCTTGGTTGCTACTGTAACAACTAAGAAAAGTCAAAGTTTTATCCCACATTCGGGGTAAAACGAGCATTATTTGGAACAAGTTGAATGACGCATGTAGGGTTTCCTTTGGTGTATGAACCTTATAATGCATGATAATTTTAATTTATTACTCTTGCATTCGAACAACCATAACTATGTTATGAAATAGGTTAAAAATTTCATATTTCAGTTTTTTTTGTCTCCTAGCACTGCATACTCACAATTACATATCCCTTGCTAATGATACTTCAAGTACAATTTCTGTCTCTGAACCACAGCAATGATAGGCCTCCAAGCGTTTGCATTACTGCCGCCTGACCCTTCGTAGCGTACAATAGACTTCTGCTGGAAAACAAAATAAACAAAATTTGGATCGTTCATGAAAACTGTTTCAAAAAAGTTGCAGCTGCATACATCGTCTAGCTTTACGTCTCTTCAGCTAGTCGCAACTAATAGAAATAAAATTTGACGCTTTCGAGCCTTACAAATTTTGCTGTCCAGTGCTTGTCGACGACTCCACCATTCACGTTGCGACTCTGGACCGTCGTTACGCTGTCGCTAATTGCCCAGTTTGAAAGCAAGGGCGTACCCAGCGTGTTGAGCTCAGCTGAGCAGCGTCTTTTGCGAGGGGAGATCAACATGTTTTCGTGGGAACACCTCGTCGCTTGAACGTGTCCTTTGCAGTGTGTATTGGACTTCATATCTTTGATAAAATTAGAGATTATAGGAAATGAGGAAGAATAGCAATGTGTATTTTAGTGATTCGTGATAATACATGTCTAAATTATCATAATTTTAATTCAGGATATGTTTCAAGTGCAGTGGATCTATTGAAACCTACTGTTATTTTACATTAGTATATTCAGTGAACTTAGCAACGCATGTTGACATGTATTAAACTTGTCCTTCGGTGACATCATTTTGTTACAGTTAGAATGCAAACTTGTTTCTGAACGAGCTTTAAACATATCAAGTTTGTTCATCATTTTGCTCTCGGTATGTATGTACTCGTATAAAAAGTTGGCGTTATTTTTCCTCCCATTAGAACTAGGTACTGATCAAATAATTAGTTTATCCTGAGATTGATTCACCATACTACATTTGTTTCCGTTAAGCCGCAAGCTCAAAAAAAATTGTTGCCGGGCTGTACTGCAGCTTGTTGCTTCTGTCCGGCTTTGTCGTTCTTAACGATTTTGCTCTCTCATTTGCTGTATTTAACACTGATACTAGCCTGTAGTCTGTTGAGAACTTGTGGCGGAACATCATCATTAGTCGAAGGAAATGAAACAATTAGTCGGCACAGCCTAACAAAATGATCTATTGAGATAATGATATAAAATCCTACTTTGCACAAATACCGGTCCATTACTTAGCGACATGAAGACCTTTCAACTTCAACTACAGGGTGTGACAAAATAATCTTACACATGTGTAGCTTTAATTAATGCGAAATTGAGTAAAGATCAAAAAATATGTTATTGAAAACGAAAATACGAAACAAAAAACGAAACGAAATTGCAGTGTATGTATATTTTGAAAATATAAATACAGTTCTTTACTCTTTGGCTTGTATTAAAGCTACATATGTGTGATAATTTTACATGCTGCTTGTACAATAACGCTGGGAAAAATGCTGTTCCTGACTTCAGAGCACCTACGACTACTGCTGAAATAACTCTAGGAACAGTATTAGTGAAAACCATGATTCCTGGTCACGTGGAGATACTGTGCTCCCTGTGAACTACATTCTGTACTTCTTTGCTGGGTCTCGTCCTTCAGTGCTGGGCGTTTCCTCGTGCTGGGCTCTTGACTAAATTGCGAGCGTGGGCGGCAGCTGCTTAGTTCTTCTTTCAACTGGGAATTGCGTATTCTTCAACTGCATCATAATATTTGACAACTGCGGAGTACGTTAGTGGAACAGAAAAAATAAATCTACACAAAAATAATACTGGTATGCTCAAATAGTGCTTCTTGTTTCGTAAGGAATGGTAAACGTGGTTGATTGTTACCCCGTGCATTGCACGTCGTTTGTGGCCATACTGCGACCTGAGGCAGTCGACTTTATTCCAAATTATTCACCGTATTTCTTGTGCTTTATGCATCATTTTACGCTTGCCTGCATGATCAACTTATTTTGAATTATTGACTCGTATGGTGCGCTCTTCATTTGGTCTTACGGCTTCGTACCATTTATTTTTCGTCGCTACACGTTACCTTATGTGCGCAGACTATAGGCGTTGTCGTTGAAATATTTGACTTAATGTGTGGTGTTGAAATAGTGTAGAATTTCAGCTTTGTTACGTTTGATACTGTCACTAGAAATCTTCGACTCCTAAAAATGCCAATTTTGGATCTGATGCGTCATTTTCATAGTAGACTTCACATGAAGTTGCCTGCATTCTAGCTAGAAAGTTTCGTATTCTTCTCAATAGTTTCTTGATGTGGGATGAAATTAGGAATATTTCACTGGATTGATCTGCTTTTTACCGTTAAGATCGAAACTGCATTCGTTCTATACGCTTCCATGTTAATTGTATTTTTATGCAAAATTTTGCTATTATGATACGGATTTTTTTTATATTTTTTTACGAGAAAGTAATGTTTTAGCCTATTATTTGCCCAATTATGAATGCAGTAAAATAAGCTTTTAACTGTGCATAATTTTCTAAAATTTCTTTAGCATAATGAAATAGACATCAATACGCTTCAATAAATCAATGCATTCGTGTTGAAAGGCTTGCATCAATAAAGTCTTGTGCTTAAGATTGAATTTTGGTGCGGAACTGGACTAGACGGCAAGTTAGTAGTATCACATAGTAGTGCGACCATGAGAAGGTGACTACGATTTCCAGCATGATGGCCACCAGCTATTCCCGCTCAGCCTTCCTGCAGACGCTGCTTTTTTGGGGTGCGTTCTTAGTTCCATGGAGCGCTCCTGTGTCTTTTGTTTGTTGGCAATGGTACATTGTGCAGTTATTTTGATCTAGTAGGATTACTTACATGTGTTCAATTAAGCTGCTCTGCTTACCATGGTGAGGATGTTTTTAATCTCTTGTTTTCATGAGCAGTTTCTATGCAAACCCATTTTTTGTACTTGAATTTCCGTCAACATATTTTCAGCACAAAAATAAAACTGTTGCCAATTTGGTAGTCTTAGAACAGTGTAGAATAGAATAGCAAAGGTTCTCTTGTCAGAAAGAAGCTTGGCGTAATTCCATATTTTCATTAGCAGTCAAAAAATAGTTTTACTGGCTCATTCATATGAAAAAAAACTACCTGAGACCTTTCTGAAAGATTCCCCCATTGTTACCTCCACATGTCCTAACGCTTAAATTTGTAACACGTTTCTAGTACTGCTTCTTTCGAAATCTTTTCAGATTTGGGTAGATTGAAAAATATCATGAAGTCCTACTTTTCGACTATCACGCTCTACGACACTATTTTATTTTCACTCGCAAAAATTTATTCATGACAAATTCATTAGAGGCATATTTCACTTTGATCTTTGATACGAGACATTTGTCCTGAGGTTTATTATAATTATTCATAGCAAGACTGCTCTTCTCCTCTTTTACGTCGTAGTCTTTCGTTAGCAGTGGATTTACAACAATCTATTGCTAGATTAGTTCATTGGTTAAGTGGTTAACTCTTACGTTTCTTTGCTTTTTTTAAAGAGTGTCCTTTGCATCATGTAATTTACCTACGACACGAGAGTACAAGTGCGTCGTCGTTTAAGATAAATTTATCCGTGAAATATTTGTTCTCGTATCTTCTGGAACATTTTTCTCTCATGGTTTAAGTATGAAATGTTTTTCTAATATTTTTTTCAGTTTTAGTGTAGCTAAATTGTGTTGTTTTTCATTGGCATACCTTCTATCTATTTCTCTGGAAAAAACATTTGTTCCCCCCAAAAAATCCAACTCGCTTGTTTCTGATTTTTTCTCTACTTTTCGTAAACCTTCTTATTCTTTTATTCTAACTCTTTGAGGCACAATATTTGAGGCCCACCATGCAACAAATGTATCTAAATTGGTGTGTTACTTAGTATCGTACCCTGCCCTAAAAGGTTAATATGCTCATCCTAATTTTACTTCTTGGTTTCAGAAGAGCACCCTCGGCGACGCCGTCGTCGACCGCAACTCCAGGGAAGTCAACAGCGGCAGCAGCAGCAGCCGGGGGCCGCAACACACGGAGGCAGCAGCTCTCCTTTTACCGGTAGCCCCACATATCCTGTGAAGGCTCCTGAAGTATCAAGTCCGTCGTGTCCCCTGAAAACTCCTGAGGTAGTGCGCAATGTTGTGTCTCGCTTCACGCCCCCTCCGTCTCCTCCGCCCGCCGTGTATTCCACCCAGACGGTACAGGCCTCGCCCTTCGTCCCTCCCAAGCGACCGCTGCACGGCTGCACCTCCTCATCACCCATCAGGAAAGTGAGCGTAAGTCCGGAGGAATCTGCTCTTCCTTCCTCTGTCAAGTGTAGGCCCAAGTCCCCCATAACCCATTCAGTTATCACCGCCTCTGGAAAGAAAGATATGTCTACTTCTACTACAACGAAACTGCCTTCTCCTGTCTTGCCTTATTCGCCTTCGGGTTCTTTTAAAGCAACCAAAACGTCTCGCGGACAGTCATCGGCCCCCGCAACGATAGATCACCGTAAACGAGGGCTTGGTGGGGGTGACGGGTCTCCCAAAAGCTCCTTGCAAAAACCAAGTATTCCCGACGTCCTTCGTTCGCGCGAAGCTGCGCCTAACGTGGCTGCTCCGTCCTCAGTTTCATCGTCACCTGCGTTTAAGCCTCCGACTGAGACAACGCCAGAGGGCATGCCTCCAACTGTCGTGCGCTCTACTCTTAGAAAAGCCCAAGAAATTGGGGGCACGTGTTTCATGGCTGCTAAACGCGATAAGAAAAATGATGACGACAAGCCAGATCTTTTCAAAGATTTCAGCTTGAAAAGTGTCGACCGATGGTCTAAAATAGATTCTCCGGTGAATGTTGACGGTTCTACTCCTACCTCTTCTAAAAAAACATTTGAAGAGGATGCAAGCATGAAGTTGACAAAGTCGAGTAGATTATCGAAAAGTATTGGGGATGTAGAAGCATCTCTAAATTCAGAAGCGCTTGTAGATGAATGCAAGAGTTATTTAGGGTCAGCGGCATCGCATTCTAGATCTCCTTCTGCTGCTGCCTCACCGTCTCGTTGCTTTAACAAAGAAGGCAACCGAATGAAGTCGCAAACTTTGGAGTACCGTAAAGACTACGCTCATGATTACGGAGGCCAGAAAAACGGGGTCGGGGGCTCTGAAGGCCATGGCGCACAAAGTGAGCCATTGGTTGTTCAACAAAAAGAAGTGAAGAAGGAAAATCGTGTCAACTTCAGCGTAGATTGTCGCAGTGACGACGACGACGATGGACTTGATATGGATACAGCCAATGCTTCGCCTTCAGGGTCCCCGAAATTACAAGCCATGGATCAGGAGAGGGCTGTTCTTGCCATAGCGGGAGAGCTAATGCAGGGTCGTGGACTAACAGAGCGGCACCGTTCGCTCGACAGTGAGTACGGCGAGCACCGAACATCAGCGATGTCTCCAGAGCCTCAGTCGATCCTCAAGCGACGCCACTCTCGTGATGACATGCCCTGTGATCGCCCTATGACGCCCGAACCTCAAGGTATTCTTAAAAGGAAGAGCTCATCTCGAGGTTCTTCATCTCGAGGTTCGTCATCTCGAGCCTCTAGTGTTGATACGCTAGATGGTGAGCTGGTCCCGATACTGAAAAAGAAGTCGAGTGTTGAAGAGTTAGATTATTTTGAACCTAAACCAATCCTAAAGAAGAAATCTCTCACTGATGATGAATTCGATGATAGGCCCAAATCGATATTAAAAAGTGCAAGAAGTGGCGAAGATCTTCACTCAGGTGGTGATAGCGGTGTTGTGTCACCCACGCCTATACTAAAACGCGCAGGCCGGTGTGATAGTGATGGAGAGGAGCTACTACGGCCAATTCTGAAACGTCGAGAAACGACAGATGGTGTGAGACTGCGAGTGCATTTATCAGATGGCGAAGACGGCATGTCAGGGGCACGACTTCGTAGCGACAGCGCTCCTGAAGCCGGTGCTCGTCGGAGCCATTCCCCTAGCGAGTCCGGTGGAACCAGTGGTGCCTTATCCTTCACTCACTCCGTGCACTCGTCGCCCACCAATCGGGCGAGTTTCCCAAATACTGGGCCATCTTCTCCTCAGGCCCAGCAGCAAAAGAGGCCGAGCATTTTGAAGAAACGTTGGTCCGTCTCTCCAGGAGAAGATTCGACTAGTGCAGTTGTGGATGGTGAGTTGTCGGTTGCTCTTCGTTCTCGTCGATCTGAAGACGAGTCAGGAGCACTGATGTGCTCGACACCCATGAGGCCTACAAGTCCTTCCCTCCTCGCTCTTCGAGGCCTCGATGTGTCAGACGACGACCGCCCTCGTAGGGTATCTGATCGAGTCGCAGACATGGAGGCTTCACCACTTGATGGCGAAAATGAACGAGGACTCTACAAGGGTGCAATTTCTGCAACACAGTCGCCTGGGGCTCGCCCAAAGATGCGGGCAGCCTCCTTCAGCAGTCACAGAGACAAAGCACGCGCTAGCTCTTCGCAAGACGCTCGACGGTCATCCTGGGCTAGCGCTGACAGGTGAGGATGATCTTATTGAAGGTACAACGTTGTATGTCGATTATCATATTTGAAGGTATGCTGCCCTTTTTTATATTAGTACGCAAATCAGGGTACACACGATACAGACACATTCTTACTCAGTCTAACATTAGCCTTCATTCTTTGGTACGTGAATGAAATAGGTAAGTATACGTAAATGAAGCGTCTATTACTCAATAATTGTTTACATCAATTTTAATTTTCATATCTATGATATAAATGAACGCCAAAATGTGACTTATGAAACTTCCGAAGTAATAGAGTCGTTGGTGTTCGATTGACGGCATGTATGACAATAATCGCTGAATTATTTAAGGTGTCATGAGCGGTAATGTCAGCTTGTACTAAACACGATAAAATATCGTAGATGAAAGGGACGAGTTGGCTCAAATCAAAGTTAGCTTACACGGACTAAGGAACGTTAAAGCCAATTATTGGCAAAAATCTTAAAGCTTCTGCAAAAAAAGGATATTAGAACACTGTATTCATGTCAACAATACTGTTTCCTCGTGCACAGTACGACAGAAGCTGTCCAAAACTCAAAATTTGTTCAATCTACCCACAAAATTTCAAAATATGGTCCATTTGGGAAGGAAAGAATGTTGTACTGGCCGAATAGCCTGCTTTAACATTATTTCTTTTGTACGGTCTTGTTGATCTGTGGAGATAACCTTTACAAAACCTATGATCTTTACTGCACGTTTCTCACAGTCAAGCACTGTATTGGCTTAGTAAGGATTTGGGTAGTAATTTCGTGGCATTCGGTCTCGTTATTGCTGACGCGTATCATGAAACTTTTAATGATTTGCCATATTCACTATGATGATCATCATCATGCTGCTGCTAAATACGGTTGTATTCTAAGATGGTGATACGCTCGTACACACTACAAAAATGATTAAATTTTAGTTTGTCGAATTTCGGAATATCAAGCCTCTTTCCTTGGCTGTCACAGCCTTCAGATCTCAATGTTCTTGAACCCTCGAGAATATTGTTGAAGCAGAGACCGAAGAGTGTATTTTAATGTCATAATTGCTGGAGCAGTTGGCTCATGTTTTAGGAGAAGTATAAGATAACCTGATTGTTGTGAACTGTGTAGATTCTTTACCTAAGTATCATTTTAAAAAATAACTAAATGTGTTTTAAGGCAATTTGAAGCGCAGAACGTTAATAATGAATACAGTAAATATATTTATTTCATGTTTTTACATTGTTTTGTCTAATCCCTGAATATATAATTTTAAAACTAACAAAATTTTGCTTGGTATATATGTACATGTGCTGCAGTAGACATATACGTATCTTTCCGAATTACGTAAAATGATCTGTGGGACGAAATAAACATACGTTTCACGTTGAGAATTGCGCGATGCTCTGTGTATGAACCGTGTAATATCAATTTGTTCATACTTTTTTATGATCGTTAAGTCAGTCCGTTTCATATGCCGTTTCATATGCTTTAGATTAAACAAAATTTGTATGGACAGGTCACCTCGGGACATAAAGTTCGTACCCAGTCCTGTGAGAAGAGCGGTCAGGTCTGATACATCGGGGGGCGCATGCGTCCAGTTCGCGTCCAGCCCCACGAGAAGTCACCACTTGGACACCTCGAGTGAGGAGGACCTTCCTCGTGATGCTGACGTCATTGAGGCCCACGACAGGGACGTTGTTGAAGCTCGCAACAGAGCTGTCTACGGGGATGTTGACAGCGAGGAGCATCCAAACTTAGACACAGTGGCTTCTGATGCTGCTCGATTTCTGCTCATGACGGCCAACTCGGCGCAGTCGCAGCCAGTTGCATCGTCATCAGGAGTGGCACAGAAAGCTGCGTTTTTCGCTCAGGTTTGAGGTTTTCCAGTTATCATGATTCATTACGCGACAATATAGTCATGTTTGTTTATGAACATAACACAGGTTCGTAAGTATTTCTCTCTTGCGGCATTAGGGGTTTTATTTCCAGGATGCATAATTATTAGCTCAGTAATTTTTGAGGGATCGTTTATTACAAAGTATGATTGCTATAGGTTTGTCTTGTGCCTATAACTACTCAGCTGTCTCTAATTTTGCAGTTGGTTGCTGCTTTATGAAAGTGGTTGCATCTTCTATTGAGTGTTCGGTTGATGTTATTTGAATAGCCTATATACGGCAAATATTTTTGACTATTCATTAGTATCGGTGCATTTGAAAGTTGAAAACAGTATAACTTAGTGGAAGTCATCTTAAAATCCTCCATGAAACATTCAATGTATTCACTTTTTTATTCAAATTCAAGTTTCTAATGCAGAAACTTGTATTGATGGTCATTGAACTTCGATGAAATACGAAATCAAATTGCGAAGCTAACATATCATCAAATTTGTTTTATCGCATATTTGGTATAGTTACAATCTTAAGATCACTGTACGAGTATGTGTTAATGACACAGAAACGAAATTTTAGTGCTTATAAAATGAACATCAGTGTTTTGCTGCGAACAAATCGTAAGCTCTAGCTTGATATAATTACACTGTTAGCCAGTTGAACATAGGGATTTTGAGGTACCTTGAAAGGAAGTACAGCAAGCCCATTACAAAGACTGGAAAGTTTTTTTCGTCACTGTTGCATCAGGAGTACAGATTCTTAAAGTGTATCATTGTATTTATGTAACGGATATATTCTTGTCTGAGAGGTGTGGCTCACGTCTATTAAAACGGGAATTTCGTGGGGCAGGAAGGCAGTAGGAACTATACTAAATGTGTCTAAGACATCTTAACACGTTGCCTCCGATTGCCTGATTGGTGTAAAACTTCACTTTGTACGCATAGTCACTAGAAGGATCTGAAAAAATTACAGAACCTAACCTCAGTGGTACACATACGTACCACTTCGGAGTCAACGTGTTAATTACTCTGTTGTTTAGTCAGTATTTTACTATTTATTGGTTTCTTCATGTCAACTTGATGTTTTTAAACATCATTATAATGTTGCTAGTGTTTTAGTGGGTCTAGGTACTATAGCCAAGGGAACGACTGACGTGAGTGAGTGCAGGGTTCGATACCTCGTTGTGTCAGTATAATTTGTTCGTGGGAGTAATAGAAATAAACAGTTCTTGCACTCCTATGTAATGACAACGAGGCCTAAAGAGCAAGAGAAGTCATAAGCCTCATTTCGGTAAGCAATGCATCTCGTTTTATAAACGGCTACTTCACTAAATTACAGATGTTTCAGGGTATATTATATATTTTTAGCCAAGAATTAGTCGTGTTCCTATTGTTCCATTACATAGAGAAGTGTTTAAGTTACTTCATCCTCTGATTCATTTGACTTTGCAGTTGGAGCAGGAGAGCAGGACGAAAGCATCAACACGGAAGGAAAGAACGTCCAGGTAATGGCGTGGTCTTGTAGATTCCCTACGTTTCTTTCTGGAAATAGTTTCTGGTGAAGTTTTTCCATAGCAGGTGTGTGGGGTCAGGCTAGAAAAGGCCAACTTTATCACGTGTAGTCCTTTGTTTGATTTCGGCATCAATCATTCACGTCATTTAAGAAAAGTCAGCTCCTATTCGTGGGTATGATTTAGCTTAATTTCACTAGCATCATGTGTGCCAATAGTGGTTCTCATCAGCTTACGAAAGGGTTCTTCTGTCATGATTGGATGACCAGGTATTGCACACACTTTCTGACTACTGCTGGGCTTCAAAGACTCAAGAGCGTAAATTAGCAGCAGGAGTTTTATTCTTCCATTTCTGTTGCTTCTTGACTTGTAGAAAGCAACATGGCTCTTTATTCTACCTACCGAATTTCTCCCCCGTTGTCCTATTGCAGAACTTTTTACAGTGTAGGCTGATCCTGTTAGTGAATTTAAAAATACTGCTTATAGATGTATCATGCAGCTAGCAGCGTTGATTGAAGATAGAGGTCTCACAGTCAGTATACATTTTCTTCATATTTCCTTTCGTGCCTCGCAAGAGTTACAATATCTTCTAATTCTGCTATTTTTTGCACGAGGCAGCTTGGTCATTTTCAATAAACTTAGCACAAGCACGAGTGTTAACCAGGCTCACACATATTTATTTCAGAAAGGTGTATTAGTAGCACGTTATAGCATTGTAACCTTTAGACTACATGACTGGCACGTATCTTTTCTTCTCGCTAGGTACGCAACTCAGCCCGTCACAGTTTCGGAAGTGTCGCGTGCAGCCATGATCGCTGCTGCAGATTCCTCAGAGCGCCGCCACTTCTCCCCGTCATCACCCCGCTACCCATCATCAGTAGATCAGTCTCCTCAGGAACCCTTATCACCGCGCTCCTTCGCGGCTCCATCGTCACCTGTACTCCCTTCATCTCCTCGCGGATTTGGTCCTCCATCATTACCATCCGTTGTATCTACACCACCGAGTGGATTTGGGCCCTCATCATCATCATCACCCCACCACGCGCCTGGCAAAGAGCTTCCTCGTGGCACACAGAGACGGGCCTCTTTTGAACGTGGGACCCACGCTCCACATTTGAGAGATGGTGAGAAGTTCTTGAACTATTTTATTTTTTAATGCTCATCACTCCATGTATTACCTTACTTTGAATTTTTTGCAACGGTAGTTTCTATTTTCCAACTGTTTTGGCTTTTTCTTCCATTTTTTTCTTAGGTTGTTTTGATTTCCTCAATTTTTTATTGGTAAAACCGTGCTTCATTTTAATACCTATTTTTAAAACTTTTTGTCAACTGTTCATTTTTTCGATCGCTGTTGAAACCTGTCTACTCTCTTAAGATTAGCTGTTCTGGAAGTCAAGGAAGTAGGAGGAGTTCGGGGTGTTGAGTGTGCGGCGATGATAGTAGGTCTCTCCATGTCATGCGATTACGAACACGTTAGGGTTTCTCTCCTTGTCTGCTTCTACCATAGTCATCTTATTCTGGTGGTTGACACCTTACAGAAAAATTGTGATGGTTTTTTCTTATGAGTATATCTACTGTAATCTAACCCTTTAAGTACTATGATGGACTAGAATGAACCACCCGGCTCTTTCCTATTGCCATATTCTATTTTACTGAAGGGAAATCTCAGTGCTAGCTCATTTGTTCTTAAAACCAGTATAATATATTTATATTTTCTTAGCTGGATGCTCAATTGTCTCGCTTTGAAAACCTCATTATTAAAATTAATCAGTGAATCTCTCATATTTACATATAGGCATAAACTACACAGTTGATAAAGTTTTGATCAAATTTAGTACATTAGATTTAGGACTTGGATGGTTGACCCTGGCATTTTTGCAGGTGTGGGCTGTGAGGACGGCCGAGATGAGACTGTGGACCCTCCCTTGGACAGCCTCCAGGACGCTCAGAGTGAGTTCACAATTTGACTGCGAACGCTGGTAGACTTTTGTTCAGTTTTCCCTGTAGTAAACTTGCGTGATGGTCGTCCTATTTCCTCTCTGATTGATGGCCATCGTGTTTGTTGTAGAACGCAAATAAATTTTAACGATTTTGTTAATTTTTCAGCTTCATCACTCATCGGGACGTAAATAAAATTCTTGTTTTCTATCATCGGTAAACCGGGAAAGAATTATTCATAATTGTTAATAGGCTTGGCCTATTAATATTTACATTCATTTGGAAATTTCTGTTATACTGACGGTCGCCATATTTAGTGGTTCCTACATATGTTCTGGGGAATAATTGTTTAATTTTTACCCCTATTATTCGGGCTTCTTGTACTATAGTGTTCAATTATAAAGCTAGGTCTCTTCTTATTCATGTTAGGTATTCGTAGTGTCTCGTTTTATTGGACTTTACTTTGATTTCACACCATACATTACATTCCATGGTAAATAACATTTCATTTGCTGTACTTTATCTTCATATTATGTGGGGACGTTGTTCTGTAGTGGTTTTTTACTGCATACATCGACGATATTACTCCTGCTTTGGGAATGATTTATGTTGTGCCGTCGCTTCATTTACATTGCATTAATCGTTCTGCATTCATGGGTGTTTGTGTGACAAGTTCATATTTATGGTAATTATTATCTGCATTGTTACCTGTGAATGGTGGCTAGTTCTTGAAGTTTAATTTGAACAATTCTGTCCCCTTCTTAGTTTGAGCGAAATATAATGGCGATGATACTGAACTATCCTTTCAATTTAATTCATAAAATTTTATCTCCATGTTATTTTGTTGCAACTTAGATAAAAGAAGTTGTGACTCACGCACATCCATTTTCCTTGCATTTTTGTAAAGCTGTTACACACTTTGTTTCAACTTTTTTTCTCAGTTTTGACTCAATTAAAGTACTTATTTCATTCCAAAAAGATATGTCTAAGATTTTTACTCTGAATACTCATTAACCGTCTTATTAGGAAAAATTAAAAATTTCTACTTCTTGAATAATTTTGTTATAAACGGGAAGATTTCTATAATGTTGAACAGGCTTGAGGTGTCGCGTACGCAACAAATATCCGTGTAATGTTATTTTCGTAGATTAGATTGTGCGTATGATTTAGGCTCCGTACTAAATGTTTAAATTGAACGAATGGGAGCCAGTTCGTGGTAAAGTACTAGAGATGCAGACACACTGCCATTGTTTTCTTCTTTGCGTAGTTATGTACTGTATGAAATATGTCACAATGAACATTTGGGGTATCATCTTGAGCAACGCTTTTCTATAGAAGTTAACTAGGCTGTGGGAGTATTATTTGTTCTAATTGGAGGAAAGAAAATGCGTGAAGTTTTTAAGTCGTTCGTTTCATATAAATTTCGAGTATCACAATAAAACAAGGCAAGAAAGATTAATTGAGCAGGTTGAATTTTGCTAAGTAGTCAAGGAACTATAGCTAGATGCGCTTCGGGATTTTTGGCATTACGGGTAAACCTCCTAATATCTGTAATACCAACATCCAAGGGCTCATCTAGCGACAGAATACTTCATCTATATTATTTTTGTGCCAACTTACAGCTGCTCAAGTCTTCGCAGCAAGTATGAAGTCATACGCGACTGTTACAGCTGGATTATCTTTGCACTCCAACATACAATCACGAGGGCCACCAACTGGTTTATTTCTTGAGACTCTTCACTTGTTTGCCATGGCTCTCAGGTTATTGTGTAACGGCTCTATTTTCATGAAAAAATTGCGTGCACGTACATACCTGAGTAACTGGTGAACAAGTAGGTGCAAGCAATCCCATCCATAAATGTGTTAAAGGCTTATAGTAGTCTAGTAGTCTTTGTTTTGGACTTACGGTTTTGTGTCAACTCCGGCCTGCATTTTTTTGCACGTAGATTACTCACGATGATCATCATGCTCTCGTACATAACAGGCATTGCACTTAAAGTATTTGTAACACTGCTTCACAATACCAATGATAAATTTATGACTGCAAGTTGTGCATGAGAATTTATGACTTTGGTAGATTTAAATATCAGTTCTGTTTTTGTTTCATTTTTTCAACTAATGCACTGCTTGGGGCACGATTCAGACAACCAGTTAAGTTACATATCCTCGAGGCTAACTGCATAGTGAGTGAGTCCGTGCAACTAGCTCTCGATTCATTACATCTCCGATTGACGAGTTGTGTATTCCTCATCCCACAGACCCTATGTCCTCATCCCCATCACCTCCTCCTCTCCCCACCTCATCACCTCCCGCAATGCGTTCTCACCATCCACACGTTCGTCTGCTCCCCCCAACCCCATTATCCTGCGCTCTGACTCAGCGCCAAACAGCGTCCGCCCAGTTTACCTCTTCATCTTGTTTTGGTGAGCCCAAATCTGCATCTTCAAAGTCAGATCGCTTCCAAAGAGTTGGCTCTAGCGTTCTTCATGAAGAATATTCACAGAACGACCCAAATGTTCCGACTTCGAATTTGGGGACGAACAGAACTTTCCCACTAAGTCGTCCGTGGTCATCATCGTCTGCTGGACCGGCAGCCTGGCTCAGATCTTCGTTATCTTCACGTCAAAATCAATGCGACAAAACGAATGACTGGTCTTCATCGTATTCTTCATCAGCGTATAGACCTTCCTCTTCTCCCTCTGTTCCTTCGTCTAGTTTTCTCGAGTCTTCTACTACTCCATCAGACATCCAATCTTCCTCTATCCGTGTGTCTTCTCCCTCCTCATCGTCTCCTTTCAGTCGTGTTCCCTTTTCGGCTTCTTCAAAGCACATTGCTCAAACTACTTCGGTTCATTCTGATAGAGCTGCTCCTAGCAGAGGTATACTATCCTCCACTCCCAAGTCACCAGCCGTTATCTCACCTGACGAAGTAAGCTGCAGCAGCGTTACTGCTCGCGTTGCTTTGTGGTCCCGGCGTGTGGAAGAACAACAGAAGGTGTCGCCTGCTATGTTGAGTCCTCGTCGGCGCAGACAATTGCGGCATCAGACGCAGCCTGTAACACTGCAAGAAGTGCTTTCGGCCAGACGTCAGGGTATGGTGCAATGCTACTTATTTTCATGCTGCTGCTGCCGTTGTTGACTCGGGACGTTCCAAGGGTTCTTGCGGTTCAACCACTACTGTTTCTAAAACTGTGTTAAGCTGTGAGCTATGAGTTTTTAGCGAATAATTGTTTCCGTAGTCTTTAGGCGTTTCGTTCGCACGCTTTTAACCGGCTTTCTTGGTACTTCTATTTAACATTTTCCCCAATCATCCGAGTAGAATGCTCTTTAGTAAATTATTCTTTACGTATTTTGAAACTAAAGTGTTTTTCTCGGATTCATAGGGCTCCAGAACTTTTCTCTTAGGAAACCATATGCTTATCATGTGTCAGTCCTTGTCCATAGAGCTGTAGGAATTTGCATTCGTCAGAGATACCCCTAGATACCTATTCTATAATTAGTTGCTCTCGTTGTTGTTGTTGTTGTTGTTGTTGTGTATAGTGAGTTAAGTTTGATTTAGGTGAAATTTAGTTGCTACTGTTTTCCGTTCCTTCACGCTTTTATTAAAGAGGTCGGTGTATCGAACTCTTGTAAAAGTGTTCTCTTTTCTTTTTCGTCTCACAATAACTTTTAGTAGTTCGGAAACGCTTCCTCTGATTTGTTACCTTTGTATAGTTGTGTCCATGTTAGCATTAACGCTTAACACTGCTTCTGTCCCACTTAAATATACAATTAACATTGTATAGTTGAGCCCTCGGAAATTCTAACGCTTAACACTCCTACTGTCCCACTGAAATTGTCTTTTCTAAGCTGGACTGCAAAAGAGTATAAATTAAATGGAATTTAATCATGGTAAAACCCAAGGCAAATTTAAGATTCGTCTTAAAACCTTTATAAAACTTGTTTTGTTTTAACTCTAAAGTACGTGCTGCGATATTTGTACTGCGACTGCTACTGACTGTTATATTAATTTGTCAACTGAAATAACACTGGTTTCCGTTGATAATGTTCATCTTCTCATGGTAAAACTATTTAATAATCATTATGCAATTTATTCATGTTGATTGGTGCTCTTTATTTTGTGAAGTGTGATCGCTTTGTTTATTTGGTGTATTCACTCTTACGATTATAAATCCCGAAAACAAACATTTGAATCAATAATGTGTACGTCATGTGAACTAATTTTATTTTACACTTCCTACTTCCCACCAGTGTGTCGTGCCGCCGATAAAGCAATAAATTTTCTTGACAGAAGCGCAACATTAATCTTCGCTTATATCATTGTTTTTCTGACCGTTGAAACTTGTTCACATACTCTCTTTTCATCTTCTAAAACCACACTGATCCTGTCCTGCCACACTCTCTATGTTTTGTTATTTTCTTTGCTCTGTTCGTTACCACACGGACAGCAAACTGTCCACAAGATGATGCTTGTCCGGTTGCTACATTTTTGCGTATACCTTCGACTGTTGTAAAAAAGAAGTCTGCATGTGTATAACATATCTACTGTTGTCTTACTTTTAAAATAAATCACATTGAACAGTTTTACTAACTCTCCAACAGCATCATATCATCAATCTTCAAATTCCCTACTTTACTCTAAATTAACTCAGACGTTTTCCCATGTATTATTCATTCTATTACCTCCTTAATTTATGTTTTATTCACTCCTACACTTTCTTTATGAAAGTCAGCCAGTTTCGGCAACCTCCTGTAGTGTTCCACAAGTAGTAGTCTAGTGTTCCACATCGTTCTCTGTATGCAATAGTTCTTCAAATAAGCAGCCCTCATTACCTCCTCCGCCCTACTGCCTCTTCAGACAGCATAATTTTTTTCTACTCTATTTTGCACCTTTCTCTGAATTTTTCAATCACATTTTATTCCAGGTTTCGTGTTTATAATTCTTCTCTAAAGCCTCGCTTAACTAATCTTGATTAGCCAATATTGGATGCTGCACGATATCCACTACCTCATTTTCACTTTTCACTTCATATAAGCTTAAGTATACGTAAGAAGTATGGTTTCTTTCCGAAATACATTTCTAGCATTATGGAAATAGGCATTCGCATGTATTTCATACTCAAATTATTATTATATTGTATTTACTCTATGGTTAACTTGACACTTTTCTAGTCAGTAATTATTCATAACATACTACTTTAGGAAGTTCACTCCAATTTCTACCTTCAGATTTCAATAATTTCGTCGACTCTACGAAATCCATAATGCTTGCTGAAACTAGTAAAATCTGTCATCAGCCGTACTTGTTACAAATTGTGCTTAGTCTGCATTGGCATCTTTACTTGTATTCATGTTTTACCACTCACAAGTGTTGTAAGGCATATGATGGGTGTCAACAAACTATGTCTAACTATCGCTGCACGCTCAGGAACTTGAAGTTATTAACTGATTCTTCTGCAGTTTCAAAATTCAGAATAATCAAACTTCATAAAGCTTCGCAATAATAGTAGCAGTATACGGACGATTTGAAAGTAGCAAATTATCATCATCGGTGATTAAGATATACAGGTGGTGGACAAAATAATGGAAACACCTAATATTTTACCATCATAATCTTAGAACATAATTTAAACAATCAAAACTTGGCATATGTTCCTATTTTCTTTATAATAATTTTGTTATTCGGTATATTGATGTAAAATGTATGTTATTTTTCTGTTTT
>VCRD01000205.1:277849-304803 GCA_006783055.1 Trinorchestia longiramus | reverse complement strand
ACGTACGTGGCTGAAGTATCAATGTATGATTGAGGTGGATGTGTGTGATTGATGCCTTTACGTTAGACGGCATAAGACTGGTGTAGCAACCCAAGAATGGACCAAGCGGCTCGTTCCTGTTGATATATTTTATTCTATTCATCTGCTGCCTTCAAATTGTCCGTGTGTTGCTGCGAAGTCAAAAACTTTAAAATAATCCTCTGCTTTGATGTCTTCAACTGATGTTCATGCTGTCTAATTCTCATGTTTTACGCATTTAGTGCATTATACCAGCAAAACTGAACGTTTGTATGACATCCGCTGATTTTATATGCGGTCTTTAGGCCTGATCAAGTTAATTAATGTGACTGATAAACTCAAAACGCAGCTTGCTTCTGCTCACTTTGATGAGATGTCGACCATTGAACTGTCCGCAGATATTTTCTCGATTACTCCGTAAATAAAATATTTCTTAAAATCTAGCTATTATATTCTATTATATTCCATTATTTTTAACCCGTAAAATTGCAGAATCAACGCAAGTTTCTTCTACATGTTTCTTACTTGTTTTGTGTACGTATGTTCTTGGGTTTCGGTTCTATCTTTCGTATTTTGTTTTTTGCATGTTTCTGCTTTGATATGCTGGCTATATTAATATTTTAACGTTTAGCGTACGATTTTGCAAGGGTTTCAACGTTCAGTGTCCAAGATTTCGTTCAGTTCAAAAACGCATAGCATTGATTTTAATCCTACACTTGTTTGTCTGCAGCGGAAACCTGCAGCATCCACTACGTTATCTTCGTTGTGCAAATATTATTATGCTTATAACCACCATTTCTCCCAGCTAAGATGATATTTAAATGAATGTGGAGCCAGTTTTAGCTCTGTTAACTATTAATTGACTTTGATTCGTGAGAGTATTGAATAACTTCGTATTGAGTAATTTTATAATTCCAAAATATGGGAACGTTTTTTCTATTGTGAGAGAGAAAATACTGGGTTACTCTTGATGTCATGACGCCGACGCTAGAGTTTGCATACTTTTCTTAAGGTTGCTATTTGTGTAGGTCGTATCTTGGGAATACAGTGCTCTACAGGAGCATCGCGAGTTGCACTTATAAGTATACTCCAAATTTAACGTAAGAAAAAGATGCGTTACCATGAAGCATATCCGAATAATTATTGACAATGCATACCCATATTTTTGAGACTTCAGTTCGTTACTGACTGTTATCAAGCCATTCTTGAAGTGTGATTGTTAACTGGCAGTGCATCTTCCAGTTCATAGTTTTCAATATCATCAGTATGAACAGATATATTACTCACTTGGACTAATAAAACTACATTCTTACTATTGTAGTTAAAGTTTGAGTCGTTCAGTATTTTTCGTTTTATTTCATTCTATCTAGAAAAGTTAACGGCAGTGGATTTGATCGTTAGATAAATTATTAGGGATGATATAAGATGCTTCAAGCTGTAACTCGTGCATTATGCAACAATGCACCCTACACCCGTCAAATAACCAACGTTAACATTACCTATTATGTAATGACCAATTCACAAAGATAAATAAAACGTGACAAAGTACCTGATACCCTACAGCAAAAGCTGAAAGTATCGTACAAATGCTAGTTTATTAGGTTGTTGATTTGTGTCCCCTGCAGGCATGGAGCCGTGGGAGGGTAGCGAGGACAGTTCAGCTCGACCTGCCGCTGGAGATGAGGCTGAGGAAGTCGCTGCAGGCGTCCGAGGTGCGTAGCTTTATTTGCAAGCTTTGCGCCTTCGTTGTATGATACTGGTTAGCTTACGTGGGTTACTGAACAGTGTGTAGTTTCTCTAGCATCACTGTCTTGGTGGATCTAGTCCTGGTCATCATAAACTGCGTGCCTCACGATCCTCGAGATTACGTGAAGTGAAATTAAGCCCAGTTTCATTGTTGCTTGGTTGTGCCCGCTAGTGCGTGTCAGCCGAGTGCGCGAGTCTGTCATGCAACTCAATAATTAGGTATTGAGTAAATATCTCTAAATTGATTCGCCTGTAGGAATGAGATTTTTTATCAGTGATGGGAATAGAATCGTATTGAAGTTTACTTCTATTTTTAGATTTGATCTGTAAGTAATGTTTTTTACTGTATTTAGGTGCGTTTGAAACTGTCAAACTTATAGTAGATATTAGGGTATTGTTTCAGATTTTCTACACAAAGCTCCAAGTATTACATTATTTCTGAAATAAGCACGGTGAAGTGTTTTATTGAGGAAGATTTTTTTATTTTATGTTCAGGCATTCTGAAAAGAGATGGTTCTCGAGATCAGTACGACTCACCTCGATCAATCCTGAAGCAATCCTCTACTGCATCAGCTTCTTCCCAGTCTTCTTCCTCCTCGTACTCGCAAGACTCCCCCACTCTCTCCCCCTCATCTTACGTGCCCTCTAAGGACACTCCCACAAAGGGAATCCTGAAGCAGATGGAAGCCTCGCGCTCCCCCGCGTCCCCCCAATGTACTGTGGACTCCCCACCGGTGGTGACGAGAGCAAAGCAGCTGCGTGGAGTGCTTAAAAAAGAATCCAGTCTCGAGGACGGCAGAGGAATTCGATCTATCCTGAAACCTCAGTCTGACTTTGTAAGACATTCCTCCGATTCTTCATCCGGTGAGCAAATACTGCCCGTCTTGTTGGTCTTGTGAACAGGGGTAGCAACATATTTAGTTTTATTTTTGATCTGCACCGTAGATAAATTAGTACAGCATGCCTGCATTGCCCATCGACCTTCTACAGTATTACGTGTGTAGAAAAGTTTTTTATTTTAATTAATTAGTTAGGCATTCGAATGCAGTCCTGCAACCGTACAATAGGTATGTGGATACTAAATAGTTCAGAAGTATCACTAATTTAGTGCAAGTTTTCCACATTTAGGAAACCTTCGACTTAAACTAACCTTTATAAATTTTGTTCACATATACTGAATTCTTTTGGGAACTAAAATTGATCAAGCTATAATTTTGACCTTGGATGGCTGAAAAACACAATTTCTGCTACAGGTATCAGTTTGCGTTCTTTATGGCTTATTAGTCTTGTGAAATCTAATTACTCAATGCTAATAATTATCTGATTTTGATGATTATACTCGTAATTCATCATTTTTATTCATGATTTTATTTGTATTTTGTATTTTTTTCCTGACATGTTGTACATTTATCATTAATAAAGGATAGCTAATTTAAAATAAATACTAAGGAATATAACAATTTTTTTCTGAAAATGTGTTACTTGGATTGTCATTATTTTGTTGTTTACATTTACGTCCGTTTAATTTCATAAAATTCTTTAATCTAAATTATAAACGATTATAATTTGAATATCAAATTACCTGTGTTCCTTTTTAGGTCAATCACCAGGTTCCAAATTCAATTCAATTTTATGAATTGCTAATATGACAATTTTTTAACATCCCATTTATTCACTTACATGTTGACAATATTTTTTCCATGGAGGAATCGTATACTCAAAATGCAGAAAAACACTTATCTCATATCTTTGTCCTGTTAATAAGCAAAGAATTGAAATAGTTTGTACCATGACGAAACTAACGAACTGTATGTGTTGGTTGAGCTCCCTTGGACAACTGAGCATCAATAATTTGAAAGCTTACAATTGAAAAGTCCTCGTAAACTAAAGACTGGGCTGCCTTATCTTTAGTATACTTTTTTCGTTAGCTGCTACTTCTTTTCAGTATTGGAAAAATATCACTGTGTACAATTTCTTATTCAGCATTAGCCTTCATAAACGTTGTTACCAATTTATTTGAGAATTGGTCGTAATGTTAAAACTTGAATTTGTCATCGACTTTTTTACGAAAACGGTTCTAGCTTAAACAAAATGTTTTATATCCCTCATTTTATGAATATAAAATAACACCCAACCACAATAACGATTTTTGGTTCTCTTGCAACTCTAAATTTTTTCTTTTATGCAGTTTGTGTTTTTATCCGTATTACGATTTCCATTCCATATAAAACAATATGCTGTATGTACATGTTTCTGTGTACGCAGACGACCAAGGGCTTGCTACAAAGGCGGCTTCTGCAGGTGTGCCTAGCAGCCACGCGCCACACCTCACAGACCTCAACCCTGTGAGTCCATGTTGCTTTCGTCTCATTCAGAATACGCCTTGTTATGTGGCGACGAAGTTGATTAATTGTTGCCACTTCTTGACTTGGGAGGGGGGGACTTTTGAAAGGTCTTGACGAACTTTCGGGGAGTCTCATCTTCTGAATATATTTATCTGAAAAATGTTTCGAACGTAAACATTTCGTTCGCTAGCGAAACAGTCCAGCTCCATGCGTTGATTCTGATTCCGCTGGTCAGCATGACCTAGATTTAAGGGATGTTCCATGTATTTTTGATGATCTCAGTGTATTAATATCACTGATGGAGGATAATTTCCCTTGGTTGAGTTTAAGAATTGATTTCCTTTGTGGGCTTTCTCTTCTCCAAGTCTGACCATTTAGGGTGAGCATAGTTCATTTCCTAGCTATCTATTTGAAAATGTTGAATTGTTGAAGATCGTTTTTTTTATTCTAGCAAGGGCTTTATCAGAAAAAAATGTTCTTATCTGAAATTATTTATTTATTCATTTATTTATTTATTTATTTATTTATTTATTTATTTAGTTAGTTAGTTAGTTAGTCCTCGTGCGCTTTTTTAATCTCGTACGTTTTAAACCTTTTCGTAACAATACGCCAATCGAGATAATATTTTTCACATGATATTGCGAACCATCATTATTTAACACTTCATGTGTTAAACTAATAACGAATGCTAATTTTTGATGATAATAGAATGTGTTGATTGAAAATTATGCAGCTAAAAGATAGTACAAACTGGTGTAGAAAGTTATACATTCACGTCCGGTTAGATAGATATTCACTCCCTGTCAAGGCTGCATTTCCGTAACCGGACATCCCCTCTTAGTCCGTTTGAGAGAACAATAAATGTACTCTACATTGTTTCATGCGAGAAATGTAGTGTTTTACAGATTGATATTTTTTTATTCGCTAGAATTACGTACATTCCGGGGATATTGTTCCGAAAGTTTGGCTAAATAGCATGATGCATATATACAGTAACTGGTGACCAATGTATTGAAAGGTATTAATATACACTGTATACCGAAATTACTTCTCTTAAATGCAAAAATAGCCTTCAATAAAGTTTATATCCAAATTGACCTGATGAACTTTCCTATGTTTGGAATAATTTCTCATCACCGTATTCTAGGATCAAAAAATATTGGATTAACCAAAAACTTGTGTTGCTGTCGTTGTCATTAATTTTTGTTCAAGTGATTGAAGTTTAAATGCTATGGTCACGTTTTTTGAAATTTGTCGGTACTTCGGTTGCGTGCTGTTAACTTTTTCTCCCATTTATGTTGTTCACGGTATGATTTCCTTTTATCATATTTTGCAGCGCTGAAAGTTGATGGCAGGAATAGAGTTTTTTCTCATCCAAAATTTGTTTTTGTAGTTTTAGTTATATTCCTATTATTTTCTTTTAAATATTCATTTGATTTTCTTCTCGAGTATCTGTGAATATGCAAATAAATATGTGATGTTATAGAAGTTAAGGTGTAGTCTGTGAAGGAATTGGGTGTATTTTTTCGGTTATCATTCACAAATAATGGAGTACCAACTTAGACATGCAACATAAACCCATATTGCCCCAACTGATATCCATACCATCAACATAAATAACAGTATGCCGATACATAGGCTTCCTTTATGCGAGGGTTAATGTGAATTTCTTAAATTAAAAAACATTCATTCTCTTATATGTACCTTTCTTATAAAATTCGTCATTGCATGCTTTTCTTAATTAATGTGTGTGAAATTCATTGAACATATACGTTTACGACTGGCAAAGTGGCTTAAAAAGTTCACAGTGAAAAACGTTAGAAATAAAGTAGCTGCAAATGCACCACACTTACATACACCTGACTCGCTTTGTCGGGGCACGCAAGTGTGATGCTTCATCAGTGCTACCGAGCACGTGACGTCAGAGTTACAGATGTAGTAATAACGTTGTCCTGCTCACATACCAGATATCATAATCCCCTCATTCGTACATGTGTATATTTTGCTTTGGAGATGTACATAAACTGTACATAAACTGGCAGTATTTATTGCCTGTGAATTGTTTTAAAGATATGGTGTAGGAGAAAGAAAAGAAAAATTGTTTATTGCATCAAGTTTATACGTGACGCATTAACTAGTCATGACATAAGTATTAACATTCACTAAATCCTCACACTAATTGTGCATCAACTAACGAGTTGTGAGAAGTTCGATTTAAGGCTTTTTCTATTGATTTACAAACATTTTCTGTACATCTGTGATGTGCATCAGAGCGCGACGCCGCTAGCAGAGACGGAAGACTTGGGGGCTGCGCTGCGTCAGATTGAGAGCCTGGCCAGGGGTCGCCGTGGCAGCGCCCCTCAGCACAAGCACCCAGTCAGGGCCAGCGATGGGTGAGTACTTGACGCTTCTTTGTTGTTAACCTTAGTGGTCTTTTTCCCTGCTAAAAGGAGTTAACCCAATTAAACAGGAATCCATTGCTTGTGTTGACTCCATACGAGGCGATACGTGGAGAAGGGTTAACTCCAGCCATTTGAGCGAAATCGAGTTATGGACACGAAAACGTCTGATAGTGTATAAACTTTAATGTCACGTTGCTTGTGGTTGGGAAGGCTTTTTTTATTTATCACTGTATTATTTTAATTTCACTTCATGAAAAGTTGCGACCTTTTAACACGATTTAATCGAAACTTTATTTTTGGCACGAGTCAACTTTGCTATACGCAACACCTCAAATGGAGTAAAATTTTTTTTTACTATGGTACCTGATTTGACTTTGTTTTAATCGTAACTTTTACGTTACCTGTGAGAGCTTTTCATATTGTGCTTCGATTTCCGTGCACTTTTTAAAAATATTTTACGTGAAATAATTACGAGTATTTCAAAGTAAACTTTCGTGACATCAAATTAATATCTTAGAGTCAATGAAACACTCTCGAGTTACGATGAAAACACAACAAATTACGAAATAGTGGATTGTTTACTGAACATCTCTCACCTCAGAAACTGTTTTTATTCAACCGCGTCAATAAGACTTCCCTGGTTAAATCTGAACTAATCTTGGCTGCTACTCTGGCTTAAAGATATGGGAAACCTACTATTATTTCATTTATCACTTCTTAGTTTTACTTTTGTTGTAAAAGAATCTCATGCGTGTAGGTGTTATGTATCCTTGTAATTTTGATTTACACCTGTGTGAGGGGAACTTATTTGACCTTCATCAAATCGTGATACAGCTGAAAATTGTTCACCATAAGGTAAGTGAGAGATCTTCATAATTTGATGTTTTTCTATATTTGATTGACGCTTGTCTGCTCTGGAGGAAACTTGTCCTCAGGAGGTAAGTTCATTCTTATAGTGTCTGTCTTATGTTAGAAATTTTGTTTAACGTCTCACTTTGAGTAGATATCATTGTACTTTTCAGTTGTCAGAAAGCCTGTTTTTGATCTAATTTGATGTGTACAGATAAGTCTAGGCTGAGCAGAATTAAAACTCTTCTCTTATGTACGAATTTTATTATTATCAATCTCCAGCTGACATAAAAAACATTCATTTTGTGTCAGTTTAAAAAGAAAGGTAGCATTCGAATTGCGATTGTCCCATTTTACGCGACGAGGCAGAGGAGCAGAAAATAAGACCAAATTGTCGCAGCGACGACCGATGTTTTCGCACCAAATGCCTAGTGTTACCATCTTTTTTGCCACCGCTCTCGATCCCTCCAATTTTATTGTGGGTGTTCTCGCCTCCTCACAGTCCAGCCGATATTGCATACTTTGTATGTCTTACCTCCCGAAATAAGTTTCTCAATTATTTGCATCTATTATATCTTTGCTTACTGGTTTTGCTCACTTTTTCAAAGTTTTTATTGTCAGCTGTACGGCTTCAAAACATACCTAATTCAAGTATTGTTTCTCATTAGCTTGTAACAGTTTAAAAATGAATTAAGGCATAATATATTTAAAAATTACATCTGATTAAAATCTGTCGTGCGATCTGCGAGGTTTACTTGGGAAGTTCTGCATCGAGAACACAGTATCTTACTACGTACATGTATTCCTAGATAGTAAAAACAGCCGTAAAATTATTGGTCATTGAATGGGAGTTACAGTTCGAATAATCTTTCGATCGGCGATTGAGAATTAGATTTTGTGAGAACGTTACATACAAGCGTGCATCAACAACATGCATGTGATGTTAAATCAAAAGGTTTGTCGACTTTAGCTCAAATTAAATTTATTTATATTGTATCTGTTCTTTACATTACATCAGTATGGGGAAAAATTTGTAGATATGCTCAGTGTGTGTCTTGAATGTTGCGCGACTATAAATTGCACTTTATATTTACACTAGTCACATTGAAATATTGAATAAATCTAGTTCTTGTCGAATTGGTGTTTATTGGAAAGATTGAATTCTCATCATGCGCATGAAATCTTTGTCTGATTCAGCTTTAAATACTACATATGTTGGTTACGCCTAATATAAACTAAAAACTTAAAATTGTTTCCTCTTCATTGGGTGGGACTTGATTCATTTTAAAGTAAGTTTAGCTAAGCAGTGCGAGTTCACGGTCAAGTTTAATTAAGCAGTGCGAGTACAGAGCAAGTTTAGCAAGGCTTTCCTTTCCATGAGAGTGGCCTCGTAGCTGATGTGTTTATTGGTTTGTTTGAACTATTCTTTCATTTTGGTGATGATAGAGTTACTAAAGGTTCCTGTGTTGGGTTTTCCAAGTTACGGCGATCTATTACAAATCTGAGGGCATTCATGCGTATTTTTGTTTCCGTGTTCACTATTTTTTAAATTGATGTGAATTTTTAAGGGATTTCTGAACTTTCGGTTTCATGCGACTCTTGCTTCTATTACTTTGGCTTGTATCCAAAATTTCTGTGAGTAGCTGGTGGGTTCACTAGGTTGTATGGCTGTGCCTCTGGTGCGTCCATTGCACTGCGAGCCTCAAAAGTAGAAATAACTTCAGCTGGAGCTCATTTTTGTGCTGTACGTTCTTCCTAAGTGTAGCAAGACCTGTCTCTTAAAGCATTGTAAATCAGAGGCATTTTTCTGTGCTTCGGTTCAAGAATTGTCTAGAGGTAAAGTGAAAGTAAGAGAGATTCTAATTTCTTTTGAAGGACTATGAAAATTAATTTTGGTTTGTCAAATGTGACTGTTGATTTTCGCATCTGATGCATTGTTTCTCATAGCGGGCTCCATTTTGCCATTTTGGCTCTTTTAGACCAGCTCCCATCATGCTGGCCCAACTTCAGCAAACCCAAGTGCGAATGCCGAAGATTTACTAAATGTTTTATTAATTCCTTGTTTGTTCCGAATGGCCAAATGACATCTTCCGTTGCCGACCTTGTCTTTGTTCTGCGGATTTCCTGACGTGTGGATGCCAGTTACTCGTAATGTGTTGCTCTGTTTGCGTTCTTGAAATAAAAGAATGGATGGTTAGAGGAGTCAGTGCGCCGGTGCGTCTGCCTGTCAAAGTATGCAAGGGCAGAGGTCAGAGATGTCAACGTGACGCTGTTTGGTATACGAGTACCTTTCTAAGCACGCAGGGGCAGAGGAGAGAAAGGTGGGCAGGCGCGTAGACGAGCGTGCCTCTTCCGCTGACCTGTTGCTGTCCCGTGGCAGTTTTGGGGGGCGGGCGCCCAACGTGTCAGGCCTGAGAGTGTTGCCACTTGTGCGCTGCTGGCATCGGTGGTACAGAATTTCCTGCTCTTCTGACGGTGCAGATTCAACTCAGTTTTACGGAGCTGTATCCTTGCTTTTGATACGGTGTTAAGCGTGCGACTTGGCTGTAATAGTTCAGATGTATAGAGTAGGAATTATGCTTAAGTTTGATGGAATTATGCCTTGCTGGTGTGTCATTTTTTCATCTCAGCTGTTGAAATGAAAAGGTTACGATTTAATGCAATATTATAACATCATTTGGAAAATGGAGTTCAAAAATATTTTGATTCTCGGTTGTTGGATGCTGCGTAGAGAGTCTTTTAATGGTATGTTCACGTGTGAACAACGTAAATTATGTTCTGTTTTTGTGTATTTAATTCATAAGATAACCGAGGAGGGTTACTTATTTTTAATGAATCAATATTTTGCATATTAATAGTTCAGTCGATCATGGAAGAGAGAAGCTTGGTTGCATGTACTCCTCACCATTGTACGTGCACCACAGAAACATGTCTGGTATCAAGGGTGATTTAATCTGTATTCTTTACAATTATTAGTTACTTAAGCTGGCCATATTATTTCACGTGAGCACAGGATAACTCACTCGCTATCTAATGTAATCTGGAGTTTAAAATCATTCTTATAGCTAGAAAAATGTTTAATTTAGTTCTTTACGTATTTTTGGCCCATGCGTCCAATTCCAAGAACTTATTTCTGTGTTCCTGAGCTGCACTGCGTGTCACAGTGGCAGTGTCGTTCATATTGCCGTGTGGTTGGGACTACGTGTGAGTTTTGCTGAAGTCCGCGGGTATTTAACTAGCACTAAAAATATTGTAGTTTCCAAGATATCTCCCGGCATATTTATAATGTTAATTTCATTATTCATTCATGGTAGAGGCCTGCAGGGTGCCCTCGATTGTAGATGAGGGCAGTGAATGATTAAGTGTACATGTGTGAGTCAATGGAGTGAATTTGGTTGAATGGGACAGACCCACCAGCTGGCCAGAGCAAATGATGTAGTAGTAACCACTTCTCAATGAATGTTGGGACCATGTTTAGCACTGCACCGTGTGTGGGGGCGGTGTTCGATGTGCACTAACTCTTCCTCTCCCTCATGTATTGTTGAGTGATACATGATCATGCTCTAGAGGAGACCCTCGCTAGAGATCATTCTGAAATATGCTGTCTTTTTCGTCTTCGCTCCGAATCATAAGTAGTGTGTTGTAGTGTTGGTATCTTTATGGATGATGTTTGAGATGCATAAATAATAATTTTCATTTGGATGCCCCGTGTGTGTCTACTATTTGAAAATTATCCCTCCATCGTTTAAGAATCACCCCGAAAATTAGATCTCTGAGCTACAACGATTTGATATTTTGTTCGCTAAAATTTTCACGGTTGAAAATTTTTCGTCATATTCAATAGTAATGTTTTTAGTTTGAAATATAAATGAAATTGTGGTCGGAAACAATGTTAATGAATTAGTGATATTTTCGTCTAGAACGTAGTACATCAAATTCTGATTCAAAATAAATCATAAATCAGCGTTACGTTCCGATAAGTAATACAAATACACATTCAGTCAGGTACAGATACTGGTTTCATCAAATTTTCTGATGCGATGAAATTACTTGCGGTAATCTCATGATGAAGTTGACTGCGGTGATAATTGTGCTTGACGCGTGTGCGTCTGCGTGAGTTCTGTATCTTCGTTTAATGCCTGTGATAAACCTTGGTGCTTGTCAGCGTGCTCATATCTTCGCCTCGAGGACCTCGATAACTTCGTTTATTCACCTATTTGCTTATTTGTGGTCGGTGTGAGAAAATTCTTGTCTGCGTGTCGTCCAGTAGGTGACAGATTTGCCAGAATCCTGTTTCTGTGATGGATTTGGGTTTCTCACTTCGGTCTCATTTTGTGTTGTTCCTCCTTCACCTCGTCTGGCTCCTATTTGCTGCATTTCCTAGCTTTATTTTCCCTTGCAAGTGTCAAATTCGGTTCTTCTTATAAAAATGTGAGTCCTAATTTCTTACATAATTTAAGAAAGGTTCCATTCTCGCAATGGTATCGGATGCAAATCAACTCGCACTTGGGTCTCCTACAAGTGGTGGGTTAGTGCTTACAAGTATTTGCAATTGCTACTCTCTGCCAAGCAAAAACTTAGAAATAGTTTTCCATTGATAGAAAAAGAAAGGAATTAACATTTTGTCGATTGGATAATTGTCCATTTTATGGGTTCATTTACATGCATACCTGAAAATATCGAAAAGTACTTCTATATTGTACCTTTTACTTTGCCTTTCTAGTTTATCATGCATGTTGTAAGAAACCTAAAATAAGTATTCATCGAGGGTAGTAAGTGTGATCCAAATGATGCAGTAAAATTTTTTTTTCGAGACTTGAAGTCAGGGCAAACCTAGTATCGAAATGACTAAGTTAACTGGTGAAAGAGTTAACGTAGTATATGTACAGCCTATCAAATAAAAATTGATCATTTTTTAAATTACGGTCATCTCATTCGTAGGCGTTTGATAGTTTCCGAGTTTAAGCTTTAGCATAAGATAATTTCATGCTTGGCCTTGTGTGAGAGATCGTCTTTCCACGATCGTCTATGCCTTTATGTTGAAGACTTGTGATGTTTAAAATATATACTGGCGTTTAACCTCTACTTGAGAAGTGGACGAGCACACTACTATACATGGCAGTTCATTGAGAAGGATGGGCCGCTCTATTCCTATCTACTCGCCTTCATATTTTACGTGGCAGTCCAACTTGCGAGCCTGTCCAAGAATGATACTTCATGATATGAGAAATCTGAACTAAGTCTGGGTGGGCTCTAACCTGTGCTCGGTCTCCCATTCCTGGTGCAGGTTCGGGCGCGTCACTGCACCACAGATAACGACGGATTAACTTGCTTTCTCGAACTGACGTGGACCCTTAACATAAATTTGAAGTTGTAATGTTCGATCTGTGCATCTCCGTACATGTAGATTGTGTTATTATTTTTTGGGTTTGTCAGACAATTACTTGAGGTAATTTTGTTTCAGCTATAGAGGTACACCTATGACGTTTAATGTCGGAGTAAAATTATTTCAAGCTGTTCATCAGCCCAGTTTCGTGTGTACTTCGAATGAGGTACATAATTCCCCTGAAATTACTATACTCATAAATGCAAGTATATTGATTTGCTTTAAACTTCGATAACTTTATTAACGCCCACTGTTACATGTTCAAAGTCATAGAGCAGAAAATGAAAATTATACCACACAGTTTATCCCAAGAATACATCCGAAGACAATTACCTCTTTTTCACTTGGGCCGAACCTTTAAGACAATCAAGCGTTTTGACAGACATGTAGACAGAGCGCTTTGTGCGTTCTTTGATGTGCGTGAAATATGCACAGGATCGATCCATGCAATCGTTAAGTTGACGAGTTGCGCGGGCCTTGTATTAGATCTTTTGTGTACGGCAACTGTGTTTGAGGCAGCTCATTAAGTAATTACAGAGTAATGATGGGAGTGCGTGTGACGTCTTCTTGTTTGGCCTTCAAGTTGATTCTTTTGTTCACGATGTAGGGTATTTGCTAGATTTACTCAATAAATGCATTTTTTGAATGTTTACACTACCCGACTAAGTCGTGTGTTTACGCTTTTTTGAGATTAATAAATTCTTTCTTGTTTAATATTTATATTTTGGTTATTTCATACTCTTGGTCGTATACCGTTGCTGCCTTCTGGGTTTCAACACGAATATTGAATGACTTTGACATGTAAATGATTGAATTTTGTAGGGAGTTATAAAGGATGCCTGGCTGAATTTTGAGTGCAAATCTCTTGTCAAGTTGAAAAGAACCTTCACTACATGATTCATGATGTCATTGAGTGTTGCAACCTCGTGATTACCTCGCTCAATATTACTCAATTGAACTCGTGAAATGGTTTTTAAATTTTCAAATTTTTCTACGACTCTTATGATTTAAATATTTTCATTACTAATGCATGATTGTAATGTTCAATGTATTGTAGCTATAATATTTCGAAGTAAAGAAATTTGCCGTTTCAGTAGAAAATTCGTTTGGATTGCTCGTAAATGGCGTGGTTATTATGAGTCTAGTTGGAATATCCAGTATTTTTCATGCTGGTACTGCTATTATTCATAATTTTGTTGATGGTGAAGCCTTTACGGATGGTGATGCGGTTACTTGTTGTTTTCTAACGCTTCCGTACTTTGCGTGGTTGAAAATGTTCGAGTGTATTGTCAAATTAATTTCTATTACTACAAAACATTGATAATAAAACTGTCCATAATAATAATAATTTGTTATTGTTATGTGTTCAAACAATGTTGGAGAAAACTTGTGTGAATACACAGTAGAACGTCGGTTGACCAACGCCTAGGATAACGAACAAATTGGTTAAAGACCAACAATTTTGCTAAAAATTTGTCTCGGATAATGAACAGCAAGACAAAGAACGCACGCTGCATCCCAACCTCAGTCGCACTCGAGACGTTGCAGTCGAACGTTGCCTGTTTTTATTGTGTTGCATTTGTGTTTTTGTGTTATTTTAGTGCTTTATGTGCATAATATAGCCCTCAAATATGTCACCAAAAAATTGAATCGGTTAACAAACGTTTCAGTTGACGACTAGCTTTCAGGAACGGATTGTGGTCGTTAACCGAGGTACTACTGTATTAGCGAATTCTCTGCTCGAGTTTCAAATGAAAATGAGCCGATGAAGGTTAGGTTCAGCAGAAAGGGAAGACAGAGCAAAATGAGTAAAGCTCTTTTCGTAAGCATAACAAAGTGCGTGATGTTCTAAAATAAAGTGTTCTAAACGTATAAAAATTGTAAGCTGTAGAAAATGAGGGGCACAACATAGTTTCCAGACTTGATGTCATACAATAAAAAACGATGAGAAATAGTTGGGAAACCCCTGTTACGTATCTCCTGTAAAAATTAAACTGGGGAAAGAATTAGCTCATCTAAATCTGAAGGTACGGAAGCGTATTTCAAATTATCAGAGTAAGTACTGAAAGAATAGTTTAATGATCAATGAGCTATGTTTTTGCGAACTGAAATATTCTCTTGAGTCTTATATTGAACTAGACAGTGCTGTAAATGTGCAATACTCCTTGGTGAGGTTTTTTATGCAGGCATTAAGAAGTTATAAAACCAGCCTGAGGCATGGCAGCAAACGAAGAAAACCTTCCCTTGCATGTTGCCGTGACCCTTGCGTGCTACCCGCGGCATCATCGACATTGTCTCTTTCGTTGCAATAAACTCCTTTTTTGTACCCTCTAAATGCCTAAAGTATTCTCGGAGCATAGTTGCGGCATGTTGTCGTCAGATTGTTGAATTTATATTTTATAAGTCCCTGCGGTCAAGAGATTACCACATCTAACAGTAGATCCTCTGAAAATTCATTTATCGTTTTAAAAGCAGCCGATTTCTACAAACATTTCGAGTATAAGAGCTTGCGTTTGTTTAGCTTGTGTAGGCTGTTATGCGGGAGTAACGTCGGTGTGGTGAGTGGTGTGCTAGCACGGCCCTGACAACGTGACGCCGTTGGTTGTGTGATCTGTTGCATTGTTCCTCATCCTGTGCCCAGCTGGTGCATCATACTGGCGCATGTGCAGCTGAGCTCTGAACGCTCACTGAGGCTTGCGTACTACTCTCCCTGATATTTTGTCACACGCGGCTCCATTAGAAATGGTCATACCTGCTTACAATTTTTTATTTGTACCAATTTATGTTTCTATTCATATGAATAACAGTGCGTATTCATATGATATACATGAATGTTGAACGCTCACCAAGGATTGCGTACTACTCTTCCTGGTATTTTGTCTAAATAGGTTTAGTTGGAAACATTCATACCTAATGCATACTTTCAAAGACGATAAAGGATTGTGAATGGCATGAATTCAATTTCTAATAATTTGTAACATTTCATTTAGTAAGCATTAGAATTTAGAGTGGGTTTTCAGTTCAAGTTGTCTTTAATCCTAATGTAATGAGTTGAAAAATTGATTATATTCTTATATTCCGCTGACAGACGCGTATGAAGTGATCGCATTTGATGTATTTAGGAGCAACTCCTGGTAATTCAAAATCACTGATTGCCGAGTGTGACCCTTGCGTTTCTCTTGTTGTATTGCTGTATTCTCTCTTTCTAATTAGAAGTGGATTCTTTGTTGACTATTTTTTTCATAATTGACTTATTGTTTCAATAATTATTGGTAGTCATTGTTTATGACTATTATTCATTGTCAGGATTTGTTCCAGGTTCGATGTAACAATGTACAATAAAAATACGTGACTTGGAAGGACGTTTTTTATGTGAAATTGCCGAAACCAATATATTTCTCTATATACCATACATAGTGCGGGGGCAAATAGTAAAATGAATAAACTCGAAATGAATGCAGGTTTATAGACAACTGAAAATGAGTGAAATCATGTTCTTCAATATGCTAAAACCCGACATGGAACGTAGGTATTACCCAAGAATGTTGCAATGGGCTCGTTCCTGTTGCTACATTCTATTCTATTTCAATACATACATGTGCATTATTACTACCTTGACAACTTTTGTAGTCCGTTGAAAGGCAGCAAAACATTTAACTATCACGGGGCATAGTCCCCGTTTCTCGTACACGTACTCACTATCACAGGATGGCTTCATGCGCGTGGTCACTCATGTCTTGCCTGCAGGTTGTCGCATTTGTGTACCTCTAATCATTGCAGGGGTCATTACTCAATTATGAAAATGTTAGCAACGAACGTTCACGCGAGAAAAAACATCATTTGTTTGTCATATGATATAATTGCAGTGTTCATGACTTTTAATGCTTCTTCATTGATAGTTTCAGGAACTTTTGTTGTGCGAATAAAGTAAAGAAGCTATCTTGAGTTATTTAAAACTGCTGAATTAGAATGGAATGTCGACTGTGGAGTCAGAATAACCCGTTCTCAAATGTGATGGATGATTGTACTTGTAGTATCCAATGGTGGACAAATAGTTTCATCCTAAACTCGTTTACATTTGAAAGGAAAGGATGTCCTATGACATTTCCCTGAGAGCGCTTGTCTTCTGTAGACGTGCACTGTAATAACGCTACAATGTCCTCACTGGAACTGCATGCAGATGCATGCGGCCTAAACTAAAGGAAGGAGGTCGAATGGTACAGTGGTAAGAGAGAGAAAGAAAGATAAACTAAAGGAAAATATACCAGTTTAGCTATTGAACAAGAATAAGCTGAACTGTGTGGGCTGTGTTCGGTTGACTCATTGACGCAGGTGTAATGCAGTGCACTCTTGCTAGCTCACGCGCCTAGTGTGGGCCAACTGGTCACGCCAATCTGGGTCAAATGTTCATGAATCACCCTGTATGGATCTTCAATGCTCCCAATTTTCATGGCAAAGAGAAAAGCAGCGCTTCGTGCGTGCAAATAATTCATCTTTCACTTTCAATGATAAACATGTTCCGGGTGAAAGTAGTATCGTTGTGTTGTCGATTCCATTTTCGATATTCGTGTCTCCCGAAGGAGATATGCTGAAGGGGAATATCTGTAAGCATATCTTGATCAGTTTGTTGCTGATAAGGGGGAGCGTTATTCTCGTCCCCCCTCCCCCTTTAAACTTCCTCTTTGTTGGATCAGGAACGTTGCTCTAGGAGTCTACTGTGAGTTTAATTGTAAAGTCTCATCTCTCCCTTTATGTCTACTTTGTCTCTGTCGTAGATGGGGTGTTACGTTTAGGTGTATGGTATTGTAGGCCGTATGTGTTCTTTATTGACTTCTTTTTACCCTTGTGGTGGAAAAGGGGAGGTACAACGTGAAACAGACGTCTTAAACATATGTTTATTTTATTTCTTTCTTCTCACTAGGTGTTTTTGTCTTTTTTTTCTGTGCATTAATGCTTGATTCAACAGTGGCGATCGCTTTTATTGAGTGGAAGCGATAGTTTAATCATGAATACAAAATATTAGGTTCTATATTTCACGAATACAGCGAACGAATTAAATGAATGACGTTAACATGTATCATGAATTTTGAAGCTGCTGATAAGTTAGTATAGTGGGAAGGTGTCGCAACGGAAAAATGGCGATGTGTTACGACGTTTCTCGTGTGTGTCAGCAGAGTTTTTCAGCTGCTCATGAAGCTAATAAAAGAAGTTGAGAGGGGCGAGGAGTGTCTATAATTTCTTATTATCTTCGATTATCGAATTGGTGACAGTGGATTGTCTGGTAATAAGGATATATCTCGTAATAAAAGGGATAAGAATGGTTATGAGACACGTGTGATATGTAACTAAACCTTTTTTGTTGAAAACTTTACTCCTGGATATAAATACTCTCCGTTCGGGTAAGTTTTATAATGCTGGGCACGATCAATGTGATCCCACAGTGACGAGTCAATTTTCAAACGCTGTTGTATTGTAATGAACGGAGTCCTACCGCTACCTTCGATGCAGAAATTATTCTTGTGATTAAAACCTCAGCACTTGTGTTGCTAGCTTCGGTATCTCTACTCGCATATAAGCTTGAATTTGAGTGAAGTGGGATTTGTTTTGCAAGAAAAATATCTGCTAAGAGAGAACAAGTGTAGTAGTTGGAATATGCACGTAAAATGTTGCTGAATCGAACGACGTATTTGGTAATATACGACGTAAATTAAATTATGTAGAGGTGTTCTTCAGAAACGAAGGGCAAATTTAGTCGCAGGTCATTATTATATTAAGTGTCCCCATTGCAAGAAGGTATAACAAGATTTCTGCGTTACGGACTACGTACGACGGCTGAAAGGATTGGCTGGTGTCTTGTCTCGATGGTTTTGGGGGTTGCTGGGCTTGATCAATAGGTGGGCGACGCTGGCGCCGAGAGCGAGACAGTGTGACGTTCCCCCTTTGTACACCGGCTCTTGTATTAGGTCAGTTTTTAACCTTTTCATTCAACACGTAACTGAATAACTTATTTGAATGCACGGCAAGTCTAATAATTCGCTTGTGAGTCACGGTGCGCTTAAGCACGAGCAAAACTAGTAGCGCCCGGAAATAGTCGTCTACAATTTTAGCTGTTAAATAAGGCATTAAGATGAAGGATTTTCTTAGTTCTACAACTCAGTCATTATTGAAATATATTTTATTTTATCGAGTGAAACTATCCATGTTTCCTAAACGTCGAAGCCTGTGGACCTTTCTTAATTACGTATTGAAGAGAAGAGATTGAAGATCTACAGGTAACACATTACATCGAATTACATTACACGGAACAATTTGAAGTGACGTGTAGCTTCTTCAATGCATGTATGAGGCAGTTTCGCATACACGGAATGGGTAAATTAGGTTTCAATCATGCTGGATAAACATAAAGGGCTATGTGTCACTGCAAATTAGGTTGTGAGCCAGTTTGACTCGTTGAACCAGAAAATTTTCTAATATTTTTTTCAATATATTCTTACTTAAAAACTTAAGCTTTTAGATTTCTTTACTCCTCAATTGAACAGCGAATTTTATTCCTTGTTTTTCAACTTCTTTGTTTATGTAATTGATCTCAAAGTACACATACGATATATTATATAGTCAATGCTATAGAAAACAGAATTTGTGATACTAATGGTTTCGCTTGAAACCCATGATCTCGAATTTTATCTAGATATTATATGGGTCATGAAATCATCTTAGAGAGTTTAGGAGCGTGTCTTTGGCATGAGCGTGCCGATGATTAATGGACTACATTTCTCAAGAGATCGTATGCGGAAAATGTAACTTTTTCTTATGAAAAATTATATAATTCATGGAAAGTTATATGTATTGACTAGGTCATTCAGATCAATCCGTACATTTGTGCCATTTTGTTCAAACTTTAATATCGCAATTAATAATAGACAGATTTGAAATTTAACACTTTATTAACGGGACAAAAAAAGACTAAATTCTCGCTCAATGTGACCACCTTTGGTCATGATGTGGTTTCCACACATAGGCGGAACTTGGTGACTTTGCAAATAATCTCCACTTTTTCATGAAAACCTCATTTTCTTGAAAATCCGATTTGGAGCCATAAAGCTGTTTCGATCTACAATTTGTGCCAAAATAATAATTCAAAGAGTTTAAGTCGGGTGAATTTGATGGACAAAAATATTTCCCCTAAAACTGCACGCCAGATCACTTCACAAAGTCGCCGGTCTTGCGCGGCAGAGACCTGCTGGAAAACACTCGTGACTTGTAGCCTTGACATTCCTTCATTGGATGATTTCAGCCTCAAGAACGTTCCAGTAAATCTCAGTGTGTATTTCCTCGTAGATAGAGACGAAGTGAGTTAATCCGTTCCCCTCACTGGAGACACGAGGAGGCCCATGACACCTGGCCGGTTTCTTTGTCGTCGTCGTGTGTTCAACGTCAGACCTATAAGTGGCAATCCAGTGGTCATTACGACTATTCCAAGAACTAGAGGCTGTATAACACTTCTCTCACAATGACCGAAGATTTCAAGAACTGACCCGTTTCACTCGAATCAGGTCAGAACCTTCTTGTACTTCTCTAATCAAACTTGCTTCATCGTGCTGGTTAGAAGATGCTTCATGCCTGGCGAGTAAGATAGGTCCATATCATTAATCTCTCGCTGAACCGTTGACCTGCTGGCAGCTCTCTCCTTGACCAATTTTGAGAATGGCGCTGTTGGCTTGGTCTTGACGCTTCTCCTGAGAGAACGGGCCGTGCGAATTCTATCATTTCTTGACCCGTGGACGGCACTTTGGTCTTGGCTATACTCGTTCATGCGTTAGCAGACATCGTAAACGGTTTAATGGGAATGCTTGAGGGATTCTGCAATGAAGTCTGAGGTACCGCAATAATTACGGTTAGTTTTATCTGGCTGGCTCGAGCCACACATTGATCAATTCAGGATGGCCAGTGGCTTATCGAAAATGCACTGCATAATTTGCTTTGAGGGTCACTTAAACTGTAAGTTCCGTTACTCGATGCCTGAGCAAGCTACTGCTTGTTGCTTCACAATCACGAACATGCAATTTGACTGAAAACTATGTGTCCACTTCACCGACAATACACAATTAGATATATAAGTACAATGAACACCAAATTATTTCAGTTCATAAGAGAGGATGATTTGTACTCATTCTGTTCTAGTGAACAAACCGCCAACTCACTACCTCGGTTAAACATCAAAGCTCATTCTTTCAGTTGTCGTCTAAGGTTGATTGAAACCAAAGCATTTTAGTGTGTGGCGGAATTACGATACATCTATAACGTGCACTAAATGCATCTTACAAAAGAAATTTACAAAGTTGACTGATGGGGACGCTTTATTGAAATGGGAAAAGCATCACACACCGATATCTCTATATTTTATTTCCTTTCATTTTTCTTAGTTCTCCTATTATTTAACGAACGGCTTTGCATACACTGTACGGCGAAGTTCCCTAATGGGCGGACTTGGCAGCATCTGATGTTTCAAGGTGTTAGACTTCACTAACCACGCAGATGGCGAGTCACTCTTCGTTTATGAGTATCGTCTGCTTCAAGCCAGTCGACTGCAATAAGCTTCCACTGATAAGAATGCCTGGTTTTCTTTCGTTTATTGCTGCTACACTTCTACTGTTTGGGATGTTTCTGCAATAATGATAAAACTCAGATTGTTTCGTGTTGCCTATGAATAGATTATTGGCAACGAAAATGTCAGCAGATATGTATGTGCCGTACATCTAAGCATAGACTCTTTGAATGAGGATCTAGTATTCGGGAAGGCTTGTAGGTCTGTGCAATGTGTCCGTATGAAGACTTTATACGACGGTGGTGTGCTGTAGTTGTCGGAGAGCATAGATCATAAAGTATTTCAGCAGCGTACTTAAAAAAGTATCAAGAACTTAAGAAAACAGTCTTAGCATTAGTTGGTGGTGTTTTTCATTCCTTCGGACTTGAATGACCATCCATATTTTATTAAATGTTTCTTTAGTAACACTTCTACTGTTTGTTTTGTTATCCCACACAGTTAGTATTCATAGTGTAACTTAACTCATTTCACGTATCTAAAATCGAACTGGACTAAGAGTTCCAAATTGACATTACGGTCTGCAAAAGCCGCCGAATATTTTTGTACTGTTTATGAGGTAAAGAGTATGGACTTCTGGCATTTTGGTTTATTAGTCATTTCTGTTTTACCTGTTTAGGTAATTGAACCTGATGGAAATTGTTTACTCGATTCGGATTTCTTTCTTACCAATAAGCGCTACAATACATTAGTTAACATTTTACCCTACATAAAATTGTCAATTCATTGACATAATATCAGAACTTACATAATACACAGAATATCTTCATGTCTCTCTGTTCATGTCAGTCCCATTTCTTCCAATCTATTACGGAAGAAAAATTTTTGAACTGATATCAGAACGGGTGTACTAGTTTTATAAGCACTGTATTGTGGATACCAAAGACATCGGATTACTTTAAAGTACGCCATTTTTTTCTGTTATTAGCCTTCTTCTACACGGCCATGTCATCGGTAGATAAGATACAAAATAGAAGTTCTGTATATATTCATGAAAAATATTCATTTAAAATCTGATAATTTGTCGTAAGTCTTTAATTCATTTGTTTTCATAATTTCAAATTAGCCAAATCTAATCCGTGGAATTTCCACGGGAATTAAGTTCGTAGGAGAGTAATCATTAAAGTCAGTAATAGTGCATCGTGTTTTCCCCAATTGTCTCGAGTTATACTTCATGATAATTCTTACAAAGTTTTATTAATATGTTCAATACGTGATATTTTGCTCAGAAAAGTGCGTTCATTATTTGCATGTGTGGAAATGATCGATACTTTTTTCTTTTCTACCGTCCTAGAAGATGTTTGCATTATCGTATTTATCTTCATTTTGTCATAAATGTTAGCGGTGAACCAATAAAAATTAATTTACATTTTTGTTCAAACTATATTTTTGGTTCCTTTGAATTACACTGGACACGCTCTTCTATTCTAAAGTTACTCCTGCAGTGTAGGAAACGTACCGTTGCTAACTACTAGGCTACATTGAGTGACGCATCGTGCTTAGGGTAATGGTTACCGTAAACGTATGTGCCTCGTAGATGCTGTAATTTATCTACTGCTCTGCATGGACCGGGACGTTTAGCTTGCCTGTTTGTAGCGTAGTTATTTCTAGCTGTTCAGTCCTGCGCATATTGGGTGATGGCTTACAGGTCTGTAAGATTCTGTGTATTCAAGCCGAGAGTCCGAGGTTCTGATGACGACAGTTCAAGTGGCGCTGTTTGGAGATGTTCTTGCCCTGTAAAGTCGTGACCACATTTATGATCGCGTTGTCGCTTGTTGCAACTGCGTTCAAATAAAGGGCGTACTCATATGATACCTTGTTCAAGTGCAGTTTCTGTATTACCTTATCAATTCGTAATTCAAGTGCTGCATTCATTGGAGTGTTGTTGAAGCACGGTAGCTGAAGAGGTGATGATAACTTCAAGTTTCAAACTTGTTTTCAATGCTCGAGTGGATATTTGCGTGATGCAGCCGCTATTGCCATGAAGGTTTCAACTTTTGTTACGTACCAATCCCTGTAAAGAAAATGAACGCATTTAGTTGCATTGTGTATGCCATCAATTCTAAGCATTGGCATTAATTTTGTTTTGTTATGCGCTGTGATGTAATACTGCAATGATTTGCATGTGAATATAACGGTCGTATTGAAATTTCAAGAGATATTCTTATTTCATAGAAACACAGACTGCTTACGATGCACGTTACGAGACCTAAGCATAAAAAACGTATTTTTTTACTCCAAAGCGGAACCGGAATTTATCTCGTTGACATAGGAAGTTGTCAATCATACTCATGAGTTGAAGAATTGTTCAAATCAATCTTTTTTCGAAAGTGGCAGTAATTTTTGCATATAACTATAAGATTACGAATGAAAACGATTCGTTTTCAGTCTAGGGCGTACTGCTTCTTGTGACGTATTATCCGTATAAAAGGTGTCACATAAGTGTACTCACTCTTAAACGGCCATTACTCTCAAATAATTCGTTATGATGTCTTTATTGACGTAAATACAAGTTTAATTCGATAAATTAATAAAAAAACATGTAATTTAATAAAATTAAATTGTAACTTTATAAGGTTTATAATATTTGGTATTATTGGAAAACTTTAATATTGTCCCCATAGTCCTGTCTCGTTTCTACCTGGTAATGGGCAGTAAGAGAGCGAGTACAATTTTTTAAGATATCTTTTGTATTTCGAATGAAACGTTCTGACATCGTTTTGCTGCTTCAAGTTCCTTTTCACGGTAACGATTAGTCTTAGCATTTATTGAACGTTACTGTTCTGCCAGTAATAAAGTAAGAACGCTTGCCAAGGATCTTACTTAATGAAGTGCGAGCCTTCCTTGCACTAGCAAATCACGTGTTTTTCTTGCTTGCCATACTGCGTGTGTACGAGAGACTAGCGGATCTGTTTTGTCTGGGATACTGCGAGTGTTGCTGCGTATGGCGTGGCGTGTCAGACTCAAAGACTCAGAAGAATATGGAGTCTGTGCGCAGCCCCGGGGGTGCTGCTGCAAGTACTCTTCGCTATGAAGGTCTTGTATGCAGTGAAGGAATGTTCCTCAACGTCACAAGTTATTGCCTACTAACTCCAGACTGACCTCAATTTAATTATTCGTAGTCAGTCTTGTCAGTTAGCATGCCTAGCTCACTCTGTGGCTTGGGCCAACTTATGTTCTAAAAATTAATGAATCAAAGATAAAATATAACATCTTACGAGACAAGTCTCGTTGTTTATCTGTATGCCTAGTTCTTTACGAACTTTAAATTAATGAAGGTGGGAAGTTTTAGCGGTCTACGTGGAATTTTCCTACATAAATATTTTTCATTTTATTCACTTTCAATCTCAAATTTGTGAAGTTTTTTGCTTCTCTCATCGGCATTTTGTTAATTTCTATGTAGTGTTGTTCACATGTTTTTGAAATATTTGATCTTATGTATATTTGGATGTTCAAAACTGACTAGACTTCCATAGCAGCGCATGTGTGATAATATTGAATAGAATAAGGCAGCAGGAACGAGACGTTGGATCCATTCTTGGGTTGCTACCAAAGTCCCACGTCGTCATTGAGGCTGATTGAGAGAACATATTTTCTTCTTATTGAGATGATACAATGTATCACTTGCTGAAATTTATTCAATATGTTTTGAATTAGGTTATCGTTTTTTAATTGTTTTCGTATATGTTTTGAATTAAGCTATGATCACCTAAATGAAAACATGAATACTTGATCGTTTTCAGTTGTGCCTGCATTAGAAGTGTGATGCATTGGTTACATTACAACCAGCGGGATCGCATTTGGTTGTTCTTACACTAAGCTATGCTGAGATTTGTGAGCGAGTTTTAGAGGCGCTTGTGTGGGCACCATAACCAGATGTTTTGGGTGTGGGACACTCCCTAAGTTTGTGTGGTTTACTGGGGAAGTGGCGGCTGTTCATGCCTTGAACCTGCTGGTTTAGTGGCCGTCTCACCAGTGCCTAGCTGTCTTTCTGGAAGTGTTTTGCGTAGCGATGCCTGAGTATGCAAGGACGTTTGAGGTAAGGTCCCTGTGGTCAAGTGATCGCCATGGTATTAAGGAACTCGGTAGCAAAGCTGTTACCAAGTCGGAAGAGAGATGCTTAAGATGGGCGTTGCTAATGTTACTCAAACACGCGTGGAAATTATAAAATGTCAGAACTGTGCAAGGAAGAGTTGTACAAGTTGCGTGGGAGCGAGAGATCAGTTACTGGAATTTTGAGGTGAATTTAGGTATTCGTTTGCAGCGTCCATTTAAAAAATTCAGGAATTATACATGCTTGGAAATGTACCCACACTCGCAACATCCACATGTGCTTGATACCATGTATGTAGAAACAGTAAATAATTCTTCAGATTTGTTTGAAGTCTAGCGCGGAGCTCGTTTGCAAAGCGTCTATTAATGTCAGAGACATGTGATCGATCAGTGTTGGTCTCGCTCTTTCAACGTCATTTCTCCCTTTGTAATATTCATGTATATGGCCTTAACCACAGGAGCTGCGTAAGCTTGTCTTAACATCGTGCTCTGCTGCCTTATTTTCTCTGAATTAGAATGGAATAGTTTCACTAACACTTCTCGAAGGGGAAATTTTGCCATTCGTTCTTCACACTTGGAAACTGATCGTTGGAATTACAGCACTTACTATTTATTTGATGACTTCTGTATACCAATTTTCCTCTTTTTGTTTCTATTATAAAAGCTGTATATCGTGAGCTGCGAGCATGGAGGAAGTCGACCACTTGACGCTTAACTTTGTTGATAGCATGAAACGAAGGTGTGACTCACCATGCTAAGGCTTTCAACTGCTAAATTTGGCTCACTATTCACAAATAGAGTGGTGTAGAATGGCACGCCCCGGCCAGGTTCTGCGGCCGTATGCGTGCCCTTGTAAACTTAGAAGCATAAACTTAACAGTAAAGTTTTGCGCTCCTAACCTAAGATACCTTTTTGTTTTCTTGCCGTACAAAATCACTTGTACTCGGGTACCTGATATTTAACCGGGAAGTGTGTGTGTCGGCGCTTGGTTTTAAATTCTTAATATACACATTGTGTACTGTTCCCAGATTATTTTATACTGTTTGAAAATTTTTGTTCCCAGTTCGAATGACTTTGGTGTACTTAACCGTGGTTTTTATTGAATTTTATCTATAGATTCATGGACTTATTTTTCGAAAAAAGAAATCTTGAGCTCGATGAAAGAGTGCGTCATGATGAGAGTATTTGTAGACATAATTGTGCGTTACATTGAAAGTAGTGAATAACAATGCGGAAACGTTTCATTTGTGCCATTTTTTAATGAAACTCTTTCTTTCATTGTGAATTAGAAATATTTTTTTCTTTAAGTCCGTTCTTCTGCATTTTACATTGTATTTATGAAATCCGCTCTGTCATGCATAATTTTTAAGGCTTCGTAATTTCCAATAGTGGTAGTGATGACATAGTGTTTGTCATCACTTCAACTATTGGAAACTCGAGATGACCTCGTGTGCATGCAAGCAATTAATGCTGATATCAGGTTATTTGTGGCATCAGGTTATTTGGCATCAGGTTATTTGTGGCATCTGGTAATTTGTGGCATCTGGTAATTT